>CAXARO010001156.1:0-85985 GCA_963971305.1 Arcuatula senhousia
TTCAATGATTTGCTAGTTGTCGATTTTATAATATATCAACAATGTGTTATCTTTCCTTGGTTACATTTTTATCTGCTCTTGTATATTCTAGCTTCTTTTATAAGCAATGATTGGCTTTACTTTAAATATTATTTTGCATACAAGATTGTTTTCAATTAAGTTCTAATGTTTCAGAACAATATTTTTCGGACACTTTTTGTAAGTTGTAATAAATACAAGTGATCTGTCATTCTTCTTTTGTTTATCAACTAACAGTTCTGATCTATTTAAATGTACTACACTTTGTAAAGCTTTATCATTCTCAGTGTGAATAATTTCTTCTTGGCAGAAAATTTATTAATCTATAACTCATGTATTCTTCACTTGCATTTCTAATGTGTCTGATGATCATTTCACCTTTAATGAACCCAGAAAATACACTCTTTGGGTGACAGCTATTTCTATATGTAGATACTGAAATGTTTCAGTTGGTTTGATTAATGTTCTTATATCTAATACTTTGGAGTATTGTTGTCCCAATTTTGGACTATTTCTTGCACATTGTTGTACTATAAAGCTAGCACATTCTATATGTGATTCAAAGGTTTCTTCATATTAAATCTCATTTTGTAATTCTAAGATCTCTTTGATGTATTTATTCACATCAAGTACACATAATGTAGAATGTTTGTCTGCTTTTCTTATTAAAATTTCTTTCTTTCTCTTAAGTTCAATTAATGCATCTCTTTCTTTGTAAGATTAGATTGTGCATTTTCAATCTTAATTTTACTCATTTCATATGTTCTTCACAAATTTCTTGGCTTTCGCCACCTTTTCTTTATGTTTTAGTTCTATTAATTTAGCTTTATGTTTTCTAAGCTTATTAAGTTTTTTTATTTTCTTCTACATGTTTCTTAAAACGTCTGGCCATGGTTAAGATCAACCACGCTCTGATTTAGTATACATTCTTATAGATTCTAAAAATAAACTCAATCTGCCAATCAAGTGTAATTGATGAGTATAAGCTTGCATTGTTTACAACTTGTCAATTCTTTCTGGCTAGAGTGCATATTATGATAAGCTTTACAATAACATTTAAAAATGTTTCAAGTCTTCTCGTTAATTTGGTAAAGATATCTGTAATTACTTATGAATTGTTACTGAACTTACTTTTTGAGATAACTAAAGATAAAGTCCAATTGATATTTTGTTTTATTTCAACATTCTTACAAGTTTAAGAATAATAATCCCTCATTCAAGATTATGAAGTCTTTACTTGTTTCTGCCAATGTAGGGAGCTCCCCTCACTTTGTCTTTCCCTTGTTTTCCAAAGAAATTGTTCTTTTCTTCTTTTGGTGGGGTTTTCAGTTTATTGTCATAATCATTTGCAAAAGATTCAAATTCTTTATTCCACTTTTCTACGAGTTTAGTAATTTCACTTTGGAAACTAGAAATGCTATCAAAATTGCCTGTATTATTTTCGGCATATTTCAGCTTCAAGTATTCTGCTTTATCTGTGAAAATTGTTATTAATTCTTCACAAGACTGGCACAGTTTCTCTATGGTTAGTCTATTAACTTCACTTCTTATAATTCTTAGTTTGTCTTTAAAGAAGTTTTTTGATTGTTCTGATCCATAATAAGGATAAAAGTCCACACTAGTTTGCATAAATCTTGGCGTCACTTCTCTTTTCTTGCAAGATTCTAAGCTATATAATAACGTGGCTACATGATGTCTATTGTTTAAGATCTCATTAATATTTCTAATGCTTTCTACATCACAATCTTTTGCATTCTCAGGATTGTTATTTATCCTTCTAAAATTCAACTTCAATGAAGTGTTTCTTAAGTCTATTTGGGTAAGATTGTCACCCTTGCTATCTTCAGTTTTATCCACTGTAAGCATTTCACTGTCTTGTACCGAGAGATCCAAAAAGTCTGGATCTCTTGACATGTTTTTAAGACTATTACTTTCCATTCTTTTAGGAGTTCTATTTTTTAAACTAAGATTTCTCTTCATTTTCATTAATTGTGTGAGGCTTGATATTGTTTACAAATGCTTTTAAACAAAGTTTGACATTTTGTCATGTACTTCCTCTTCTATCACCACATCATTGTGGTTACAATTTGATGTATTATTTTAGCGTCAAGCTTGATTCTCATGAACTTTCAGGTGCAGTTAAGGAATTCCCAGTTTGTAGGTCCAACACATTTTGTTTTTACATGTCTGTAATCTAGATTTGCCACTGACCTGATTTTTATTTGTATCAATAATTATGTCTTTGATAAAGCTCTTTCATTATATTTTATAGATAATAGGCACTTTAATCTTTGATATATAATTCTTGTTAAAGTTAAAGCTATGCTATATATCTAAGTTTTATTAAGCAATGCTGTGCCATAGGTTTGACTATGTAGACATAGATACATGTTTCAAAGATTTGATCTTATCAAATGAAACTAACTAATGGCTAGACGTTTTAAGAAACATGTAAAAGAAAATAAAAAACGTAATAAGCTTAGAAAACATAAGACTAAATTCTTAGAGCTAAAACGCAAAGAAAAGGTGGCGAAAGCCAAGAAATTTGTGAAGAACTTTTCACAGTACATTCTTAAGGAAGATGAAGTTATCTTGTTATCAAAAGGTGTAAAGTTTATACCAACACCAAGTACGAAATACTTGAGAAAATGTCTCATGAAAGACTTTGATGAGCTGGGACGCAAAATGCGTTGTCAATATCTGTTTAGCAAAAATGATGAATATAATAAACATCCTTTTTATATCAATAGTGGTTTCAAACCTGAATATTCTTGTGAATCTTTAGAAAACTATCTTTTTGCCACTAAATATGAAATGAGTAAAATTAAGATTGAAAATGCACAATCAAATCTTACAAAGAAAGAAAGAGATGCATTAAGTAACCTCAAGAGCAAAAAAGAAATATTAATAAGAAAAGCAGACAAAAATTCTACATTATGTGTACTTGATGTGAATAAATACATCATAGAGGGTTTAAGACAATTAGAAAATGAGATCTATTATGAAGAAATATTTGAATCACACATAGAATATGTTAGCCTTATAGTACAAGAAATCGTCCAAAATTGGGACAAGAAAAAACAGATAGATGAAACTACCTACAAATATTTGATGCAAGACTTGCATAGCAAAAAATTAGGAAAGTTTTTCCTGTTACCAAAAATACATAAAATTCCAGCAGATATATTAGCTGAAATTGAGAATAATCCTAATTCTCACCCAGAATATATAATTCCAGGAAGACCCATCGTATCTTTATGTGGGACTCCTTTGCACAATCTTGGGCATCTAATTGATCAAATACTTTTACCACTTGTGCAAAATCAATATACATATATTAAGGATACCAAACATTTCATCAGAAAAATAGAAGGTTTAAGATTAAACCAAAATGTCTTATTAGCTGTATTTGATGCTAGCAATATGTATACAAATTTTGAAAAGAAAGAAATACTAGAGGCTGTTCAAAGAGGAACTCAAAACATAGACTTGAACAAATATTCGTTCAAAGTACCCCCTATAGAAGAGCTTTTACAAGTATTAGATTTGATTTTATCATATAATGAATTTACATTTAACAATAAAATGTACAGACAGAAAATAGGTGTTCCTATGGGAGGCGCAGCTTCGCCTGAACTAGCTGACCTTAGAATGTTTGAGGTATTAGAAAATATCTTAGCTCTGTATCCTTATCATCACAAAATAGAATTTTGTGCTAGATATCGTGATGATGGCATAATCTTTTTTAATGGGTCAATACCAGAGCTTGAACAATTTTTTGAAATAGCTAATAATACCCATAAACATCTAAAATTTACATTTGAAATATCTGAAGAGCATATAACATTTTTAGACACTGAACTCTACAAAGGGGAGAGATTTGAATCCTCTAAAGTATTAGATATAAGAACATTTATCAAACCAACTGAAACATTTCAGTATCTAGATAGAAATAGCTGTCACCCAAAGAGTGTATTTTCTGGGTTCATTAAAGGTGAAATGATCAGGCACATTAGAAACACGAGTGAAGAAAATATGAGTTATAGATTAATCAATTTCTTCAAAGAAAAACTTTTACAAAGAAACTATTCACACTTTGAGATTGATCAAGCTTTACAAAGTGTAGTAAATTTAAATAGATCAGAACTGTTAGTTGATAAACAAAAGAAAAATGACAGACCACTTGTGTTTATTACAACTTACAATCCTGCAGCAAAGTGTCTGAAAAAAATTGTTCTGAAACATTGGAACTTAATTGAAAGCAATCTTGTATGCAAAAGAATATTTAAAGTAAAGCCAATCATTGCTTATAGAAGAAATAAAAATATACAAGAAAGACTTACAAGAGCAGATAAAATGTAACCAAAGAAAGATAACACATCATTAATATATTATAAATAGAGAATTAGCAAATCATTGCAAGAAATAGAAAGTATTAATATATCTTAGAAAATGACTATAAAAGTCACAAGCATTGGTAATAAAATCAAAGCTTATCTTAGCTTTCTAAAAATATCTTTAATTCAAAGGTTTTGGAATAGAAAAAGAAAGTATTTATTTATCTTATCTTAGAATAGGACTAAACAATTCATAAGCATTATGAATAAGATTTTAGCTAATCTTAGCTTTTAAAAACATCTTTAATTCCTAATGTTTTGGAATATCTTTGAGGCAGTTAAGGAGCTTTCGGTGTATGGTCCAACTTAAGCATTTTGAAGAAACAAATAGTCTTATAAAATTCAAGCTTTGGGATAGCCACTGATGACGCCGGTCCCATGGTATTATACCAGAATACGGCAGAAACACCGATCAAATGAGCTATATAGATTTTGGGTGGGTTTGGATGATTTAAAATATAAAATGTTATGACAGAGCCTCGCTCGCCAATCATCCTACCCGTGTATCATTTTTCTGATCCTCAGAATTTAGTTAGTTTCATTTGATAAGATCAAATCTTTGAAACATGTATCTATGTCTACATAGTCAAACCTATGGCACAGCATTGCTTAATAAAACTTAGATATATAGCATAGCTTTAACTTTAACAAGAATTATATATCAAAGATTAAAGTGCCTATTATCTATAAAATATAATGAAAGAGCTTTATCAAAGACATAATTATTGATACAAATAAAAATCAGGTCAGTGGCAAATCTAGATTACAGACATGTAAAAACAAAATGTGTTGGACCTACAAACTGGGAATTCCTTAACTGCACCTGAAAGTTCATGAGAATCAAGCTTGACGCTAAAATAATACATCAAATTGTAACCACAATGATGTGGTGATAGAAGAGGAAGTACATGACAAAATGTCAAACTTTGTTTAAAAGCATTTGTAAACAATATCAAGCCTCACACAATTAATGAAAATGAAGAGAAATCTTAGTTTAAAAAATAGAACTCCTAAAAGAATGGAAAGTAATAGTCTTAAAAACATGTCAAGAGATCCAGACTTTTTGGATCTCTCGGTACAAGACAGTGAAATGCTTACAGTGGATAAAACTGAAGATAGCAAGGGTGACAATCTTACCCAAATAGACTTAAGAAACACTTCATTGAAGTTGAATTTTAGAAGGATAAATAACAATCCTGAGAATGCAAAAGATTGTGATGTAGAAAGCATTAGAAATATTAATGAGATCTTAAACAATAGACATCATGTAGCCACGTTATTATATAGCTTAGAATCTTGCAAGAAAAGAGAAGTGACGCCAAGATTTATGCAAACTAGTGTGGACTTTTATCCTTATTATGGATCAGAACAATCAAAAAACTTCTTTAAAGACAAACTAAGAATTATAAGAAGTGAAGTTAATAGACTAACCATAGAGAAACTGTGCCAGTCTTGTGAAGAATTAATAACAATTTTCACAGATAAAGCAGAATACTTGAAGCTGAAATATGCCGAAAATAATACAGGCAATTTTGATAGCATTTCTAGTTTCCAAAGTGAAATTACTAAACTCGTAGAAAAGTGGAATAAAGAATTTGAATCTTTTGCAAATGATTATGACAATAAACTGAAAACCCCACCAAAAGAAGAAAAGAACAATTTCTTTGGAAAACAAGGGAAAGACAAAGTGAGGGGAGCTCCCTACATTGGCAGAAACAAGTAAAGACTTCATAATCTTGAATGAGGGATTATTATTCTTAAACTTGTAAGAATGTTGAAATAAAACAAAATATCAATTGGACTTTATCTTTAGTTATCTCAAAAAGTAAGTTCAGTAACAATTCATAAGTAATTACAGATATCTTTACCAAATTAACGAGAAGACTTGAAACATTTTTAAATGTTATTGTAAAGCTTATCATAATATGCACTCTAGCCAGAAAGAATTGACAAGTTGTAAACAATGCAAGCTTATACTCATCAATTACACTTGATTGGCAGATTGAGTTTATTTTTAGAATCTATAAGAATGTATACTAAATCAGAGCGTGGTTGATCTTAACCATGGCCAGACGTTTTAAGAAACATGTAGAAGAAAATAAAAAAACTTAATAAGCTTAGAAAACATAAAGCTAAATTAATAGAACTAAAACATAAAGAAAAGGTGGCGAAAGCCAAGAAATTTGTGAAGAACATATGAAATGAGTAAAATTAAGATTGAAAATGCACAATCTAATCTTACAAAGAAAGAGATGCATTAATTGAACTTAAGAGAAAGAAAGAAATTTTAATAAGAAAAGCAGACAAACATTCTACATTATGTGTACTTGATGTGAATAAATACATCAAAGAGATCTTAGAATTACAAAATGAGATTTAATATGAAGAAACCTTTGAATCACATATAGAATGTGCTAGCTTTATAGTACAACAATGTGCAAGAAATAGTCCAAAATTGGGACAACAATACTCCAAAGTATTAGATATAAGAACATTAATCAAACCAACTGAAACATTTCAGTATCTACATATAGAAATAGCTGTCACCCAAAGAGTGTATTTTCTGGGTTCATTAAAGGTGAAATGATCATCAGACACATTAGAAATGCAAGTGAAGAATACATGAGTTATAGATTAATAAATTTTCTGCCAAGAAGAAATTATTCACACTGAGAATGATAAAGCTTTACAAAGTGTAGTACATTTAAATAGATCAGAACTGTTAGTTGATAAACAAAAGAAGAATGACAGATCACTTGTATTTATTACAACTTACAAAAAGTGTCCGAAAAATATTGTTCTGAAACATTAGAACTTAATTGAAAACAATCTTGTATGCAAAATAATATTTAAAGTAAAGCCAATCATTGCTTATAAAAGAAGCTAGAATATACAAGAGCAGATAAAAATGTAACCAAGGAAAGATAACACATTGTTGATATATTATAAAATCGACAACTAGCAAATCATTGAAAGAGAATATCGTAGAAAATGACTATAAAAGTCACTAGCATTGTTAATAAAATCAAAGCTTATTTTAGCTTTTAAAAATATCTTTAATTCCAAAGGTTTTGGAATAGAAAAAGAAAGTATTTATATATCTTAGAAAAGGACTAAAAAAGTCATAAGCAATATTAATAAAATTTTAGCTAATATTAGCTTTTAAAAATATCTTTAATTCCTAAGGTTTTGGAATATCTTTGAGGCAGTTAAGGAGCTTTCGGTGTATGGTCCAACTTAAGCATTTTGAAGAAACAAATAGTCTTATAAAATTCAAGCTTTGGGATAGCCACTGATGACGCCGGTCCCATGGTATTATACCAGAATACGGCAGAAACACCGATCAAATGAGCTATATAGATTTTGGGTGGGTTTGGATGATTTAAAATATAAAATGTTATGACAGAGCCTCGCTCGCCAATCATCCTACCCGTGTATCATTTTTCTGATCCTCAGAATTTAGTTAGTTTCATTTGATAAGATCAAATCTTTGAAACATGTATCTATGTCTACATAGTCAAACCTATGGCACAGCATTGCTTAATAAAACTTAGATATATAGCATAGCTTTAACTTTAACAAGAATTATATATCAAAGATTAAAGTGCCTATTATCTATAAAATATAATGAAAGAGCTTTATCAAAGACATAATTATTGATACAAATAAAAATCAGGTCAGTGGCAAATCTAGATTACAGACATGTAAAAACAAAATGTGTTGGACCTACAAACTGGGAATTCCTTAACTGCACCTGAAAGTTCATGAGAATCAAGCTTGACGCTAAAATAATACATCAAATTGTAACCACAATGATGTGGTGATAGAAGAGGAAGTACATGACAAAATGTCAAACTTTGTTTAAAAGCATTTGTAAACAATATCAAGCCTCACACAATTAATGAAAATGAAGAGAAATCTTAGTTTAAAAAATAGAACTCCTAAAAGAATGGAAAGTAATAGTCTTAAAAACATGTCAAGAGATCCAGACTTTTTGGATCTCTCGGTACAAGACAGTGAAATGCTTACAGTGGATAAAACTGAAGATAGCAAGGGTGACAATCTTACCCAAATAGACTTAAGAAACACTTCATTGAAGTTGAATTTTAGAAGGATAAATAACAATCCTGAGAATGCAAAAGATTGTGATGTAGAAAGCATTAGAAATATTAATGAGATCTTAAACAATAGACATCATGTAGCCACGTTATTATATAGCTTAGAATCTTGCAAGAAAAGAGAAGTGACGCCAAGATTTATGCAAACTAGTGTGGACTTTTATCCTTATTATGGATCAGAACAATCAAAAAACTTCTTTAAAGACAAACTAAGAATTATAAGAAGTGAAGTTAATAGACTAACCATAGAGAAACTGTGCCAGTCTTGTGAAGAATTAATAACAATTTTCACAGATAAAGCAGAATACTTGAAGCTGAAATATGCCGAAAATAATACAGGCAATTTTGATAGCATTTCTAGTTTCCAAAGTGAAATTACTAAACTCGTAGAAAAGTGGAATAAAGAATTTGAATCTTTTGCAAATGATTATGACAATAAACTGAAAACCCCACCAAAAGAAGAAAAGAACAATTTCTTTGGAAAACAAGGGAAAGACAAAGTGAGGGGAGCTCCCTACATTGGCAGAAACAAGTAAAGACTTCATAATCTTGAATGAGGGATTATTATTCTTAAACTTGTAAGAATGTTGAAATAAAACAAAATATCAATTGGACTTTATCTTTAGTTATCTCAAAAAGTAAGTTCAGTAACAATTCATAAGTAATTACAGATATCTTTACCAAATTAACGAGAAGACTTGAAACATTTTTAAATGTTATTGTAAAGCTTATCATAATATGCACTCTAGCCAGAAAGAATTGACAAGTTGTAAACAATGCAAGCTTATACTCATCAATTACACTTGATTGGCAGATTGAGTTTATTTTTAGAATCTATAAGAATGTATACTAAATCAGAGCGTGGTTGATCTTAACCATGGCCAGACGTTTTAAGAAACATGTAGAAGAAAATAAAAAAACTTAATAAGCTTAGAAAACATAAAGCTAAATTAATAGAACTAAAACATAAAGAAAAGGTGGCGAAAGCCAAGAAATTTGTGAAGAACATATGAAATGAGTAAAATTAAGATTGAAAATGCACAATCTAATCTTACAAAGAAAGAGATGCATTAATTGAACTTAAGAGAAAGAAAGAAATTTTAATAAGAAAAGCAGACAAACATTCTACATTATGTGTACTTGATGTGAATAAATACATCAAAGAGATCTTAGAATTACAAAATGAGATTTAATATGAAGAAACCTTTGAATCACATATAGAATGTGCTAGCTTTATAGTACAACAATGTGCAAGAAATAGTCCAAAATTGGGACAACAATACTCCAAAGTATTAGATATAAGAACATTAATCAAACCAACTGAAACATTTCAGTATCTACATATAGAAATAGCTGTCACCCAAAGAGTGTATTTTCTGGGTTCATTAAAGGTGAAATGATCATCAGACACATTAGAAATGCAAGTGAAGAATACATGAGTTATAGATTAATAAATTTTCTGCCAAGAAGAAATTATTCACACTGAGAATGATAAAGCTTTACAAAGTGTAGTACATTTAAATAGATCAGAACTGTTAGTTGATAAACAAAAGAAGAATGACAGATCACTTGTATTTATTACAACTTACAAAAAGTGTCCGAAAAATATTGTTCTGAAACATTAGAACTTAATTGAAAACAATCTTGTATGCAAAATAATATTTAAAGTAAAGCCAATCATTGCTTATAAAAGAAGCTAGAATATACAAGAGCAGATAAAAATGTAACCAAGGAAAGATAACACATTGTTGATATATTATAAAATCGACAACTAGCAAATCATTGAAAGAGAATATCGTAGAAAATGACTATAAAAGTCACTAGCATTGTTAATAAAATCAAAGCTTATTTTAGCTTTTAAAAATATCTTTAATTCCAAAGGTTTTGGAATAGAAAAAGAAAGTATTTATATATCTTAGAAAAGGACTAAAAAAGTCATAAGCAATATTAATAAAATTTTAGCTAATATTAGCTTTTAAAAATATCTTTAATTCCTAAGGTTTTGGAATATCTTTGAGGCAGTTAAGGAGCTTTCGGTGTATGGTCCAACTTAAGCATTTTGAAGAAACAAATAGTCTTATAAAATTCAAGCTTTGGGATAGCCACTGATGACGCCGGTCCCATGGTATTATACCAGAATACGGCAGAAACACCGATCAAATGAGCTATATAGATTTTGGGTGGGTTTGGATGATTTAAAATATAAAAAAAAAAAAAAAAAAAAAAAAAAAAAAAAAAAAAACCAGGCAACACAGAACTCCTTCTTAAATCATTTCCCTCTGTTCTTGTGAAGCCAGAGATTGTAAGAGGAGCAACAGCTGCGGCTAGAAAGTCTAATAAGCCTGGGTACACCCTATGCTATAAGCTGTTGCTTGGTGTGTTTTCAGAAGTGACAATTGCAAATTCAAGGGGACAGGGAATTACTAAACCAAAAGAGGGAGAAACAAGACCACCTCTTGATAAAGAGAAAGTAGAAGCTATTAAAGGTAAGGATAAAATATATCTATTTAGGTTGTAATCTTAATCATGGTTAAGTTTTGGCTCCATTATAATATATAGCATGATTCAATATTGGTTTATAGAGTACCAATTGAATGTCAATAACTCTGTTATGCTGAATATGCATATTTCAAGAAGCATTGGAATTTAAATCATTGGATGGTCAAAATTAAGGTAAATTAAGGAAATGGCCAAATTCTTAAACAATTAAAAAAGACAATTTTAAATGTTCCTGTGTTTACAAATAAATCTCAGGGCCAAATTTTTATATAGTCTTAAAACTTTATTAGATAATCACTTCTCATACAAATGTCCAATTCAATTTGGTAAAATGTGTTGCCTACACAATGAAGTGAGCTCATAACAAAATAGTGTGTGAAAAAAAAGATAAAATTGTTTTAAATTTATATTTTAAAGAGGCTACTTCCTCATTATGAAATTTTTAACACTAACATTTGAAAATTAATTTCAGGAGTTAATAGTACTTATATAATTAGTTAAAGCTACGTCTCAATTTGTTATGAGCTCATTTTATAGTGTCGTTATTAATGTGTTCAACCTAAATGATTCAGTCAGTTGTACCGTGTGCAAATGTAAAAAATAACAACTTTTTCTGTTCATTTACCAAAACTAATAAATTGCACTTTTTTTTCCAGAATTTTCCATCAAGTGGTGCAAGAAAAATGAGAAACCAGTGCCAATTATGGCTGAACTGAACAATGCAATAACCGAGCAAGTTTCTCATTGTAGAAAAAAATTGAAAAAAACACTTAACAAAAATTGACTGTGCTCAAATCCATCTTGCATAATGTTGTTCATTATGTTTAAAAATGTATAAATTAGTGTGCTAAACATTAAGCACAAGTGACTATAGATCATTTTTATTATGATTTTCACATTTTTTTATGGTACAATTGATTGTAAAAGTAATTCTAATTAATCTGAGTTTTGCCATGTTAAAGCAATTGTTGTATTAGTTTTTGTTTTGTTTTTTAACTTTGCAAATATCAATTGAAATATGTGTTAAAAATGTAGCAAATATCAGTCTTGAAATTTGTAAAAAAATTTAGTATAGTTTTACACAAAACTCACTTTCTGTTAAATGCGTTCATTTATTTTGCTAAACATGTCCTATTGTTATAAATATTTTGTTATCATTGGTTTTAGGCATGCACATATATGATAACTTTATTTTAAATGTACACTTGTTTGTCTATGTAAAATTGTGATAAGAAAACATTGTAAATATTAATTATTACATGTAAAACTTCGTTTTCTTTTTCCCTGGGGATAAGCTTCTTATGTCAGTGGTAGCAAAATTGATTGTCTGTGGAATTTTGTTTGAATTTTTAATCCTATATATTCAGCTTATTTTATAACCCTCAACCTGACACATGGCAGAATATAAGGATCATATTTTAAAATATATAAAATACAATAATTGAATTCTATAGATTAAAACTCCTAATGTTATAGATTTTAGAAGGAGGCATTATATCATATTGGGATGTACAGTGAGTAATATTAGGAATTGGAAAGATAAATTTCTATGGGTTTTCTCAATGAGCATCTTTTAATACAGCCCTGGTTGACCAGCTGGTCATTCTAAATTTACGCCTGGTTATTTCTGCTTTTACGCCTGGTTTTTGTAAACCAACTGGTTTTTGTAAACCAGCTGGATTAATCTAATTTGCATATTACGCCTGGATTTTTAACCAGCTGGACAATCTAATTTAAATATTACGTGTCTGATTTCCGCCTGGTTTACGTGTCTTTTGACGCCCGGATTTCTTATACCAATGTTTTCAAACTTACGCCTGGTAAGCCTTTTTTTTACGCCTGGATTACGTGTCTCAACCAGGCGGATCATTTCGTACAGGCATGTCAATGGATTTAATGTAATTCAGTCAATTGAGAACCCAACTCTACATGTTCAGTCGATTTCAAATGGTGGCGGCAGCATGCTTGATATTCCACGCTGAAAACTCTTTACTTAATTCATTTTTGAGTTTTTCTTCTAATTAGTATAGAGCACATTCCTTGATAACATTAATTCTTTCCTTATCTATTTGTCAGACAAAAACATGCATATATCTTTACAAAATTGTATTTGTCGACACATGTGCTCTATATCAAATTAAGAGATTTCTCACCAATAATGCTCTAAAATTGTCAAAATTCTAAATATTTCATGAAATCATACGTTTTAAAGCCCAGTATTCTCCTAGCTGTTAAATATTTCATAGCTAGTTTTTTGCATTCCTGCATGAAAATACAAGATTTCCAAAACATTGTTCCCAGTATAAATTTTAATAAAAAGCTACGCCAAGCGCAGCATGATACAACCGCAACAAGTTGAGCCCTGTACATTGGAGGCCCAACATGGATAGTCTATTGCTTTGGTCACATGCAGCCCATGGTGGACTTACAAAGCTTTTTTACACATGCAACCTATGGTGGACTTTAAAATGCATATTTGACACATATTTACAATAATATTTAATAGAAAAAAATTATTTCTATATTCATTGACATTTTTGACACGATTAAGCCCCTTTTGGCCCTTTTTTAAAAAAAGATTAGGACCACAAAATGCAAAAAAAAGCTTCCTTCAGTGTATATAATCATCATATTTAAACTTCATAACAATTCGCTGGCCCACTACAGCTAAATTTCTTGTGTAAAACCATTTGCCTTGACCAACTTTTAAAAATGGCGTTTTTTGCCCCTTCGACCCCTTATATCTCAAAAACAGTAAGAGATATTTCAAATCTGATTGAAATATGCAGCCAGGGATTTTCACAAGGATTCCAATGAAAAAAAGATCGGACCACAAATAAAAAAGTTGATTTTTTGGGTGTGGCCTGTCTTTGGCCCCCTGTAGCAATGTAACGGTTCAATATACATCAAAACCATTGACACATTTTGTTGACAGAATTTAATAAGGAATTCAATAAAAAAAGAATTTTCAAAATCATATGAATAATAAACATTCTACAACAGTTTTGTCAATACACCTGTTTTAGCCCCTTTTGGCCCTTTTTTCCAAAATGGTAAGGGCCATCAACCCTAAATACAATAGGAACCTTCCTCTAGTGGTTACAAACATCATATCAAAATTTCATAACAATTGGTCTATATTTACTCAAGTTATCGCACGGAAACCAAATGTCCCCAGACGACGACGACAGCATCATACCATTATACGTCCGCAAATTTTTTGCGGTCGTATAAAAAGTTCACTCCAAGTTGAAATTTTGGGCTGATTTTGGTTATTACTGAACTTACTCCTTTCTAAGTCCTAAGGGCCATTACTCTCACAAAAATTTGTGAATAAAAAATTCACAGACCGAAGGACCAGTAAAAAAAATTCTACCCTCCATACTTTGTTGCATGGGGTATAATAACTTTAATTGTCATTGAACCTGTAAATGAAGTGTGTAAATTAAGTTTCAAAAGTGTTTTAAGAGGAGAGGATTTGAAAAGAAAAATTATCGACAGCAGACCCCATATGATAGTCATGTGAACAATGAAATCAAAATCATTTTGTTTTAATTTAATGATGAACAATGTATTTAATTAATTAACAAATAAAAAAGACACATATTTTTTTTCTTCTTTTAAAAAGACCATCTCACAATGCATTAGTACTCAATAACTCCTATTTTTTAACTCAGAGAATAATGATTAATAATTTACGCAACTAAATAGGGTTTTATCATAAAACATCAGAATGCTTTAATACACACCCATTGATCAAAAGGTATACGGATCATTTAAAATTAAAAAAAAAAAAATTCTATAAGACATTAATGCCCCCATATCACAAGTTTGGGACGAACAGACCAGAACACTATATGCTGCTGACTCTAGTAATTGGGGCATAAAAACAACCTTTTGGCCCTAAAGAAATCTCATCAGGTATGGTGAATTAACTTTAGTGCACTTAATTATCCAAACAGGCAGAATGTAAAAAAAAAAAAATGCAATTAAAAAATCAAAGCAGCAATGATGATAGGGTTGGTCTCACTTGATCATTTGAATATGAAAATCAGTAGGGCATGGAAGTTTTGACCTGAAACCTATTTTTGATGGCGAAAAAGTAGTGTCAAACTTACACATGGAAGAAGGTTCACTTAAAATAATAGACGGGTTGCGCATTTGCGGGATCAGTCACTAATTTAGCCAAACATGGAGGAACTGGTAAAAAAACTGGTTCCAACATGTAATGGACGAAGAAAGTAAATTTTTTTATTTCTGTTCAAGATTGATTTTTAATTGGTTGGAAATGTTGTCCGTGGGTTTATTTTACAGTTGCAAATGATTTTTACCCATATGTTGTATAACTACAGAAGAATCGTTGACAGAAAATGCCGTTCCCTTTGTTCCATGTTGAATGACGTCATTTTTCCTCCCCGTGACCCCTGATGACCTCGTCTAAATGACGAGTCAAATCCGGAATGGATATAATGTATATATTTTTGACACAGAAGAGGAAAATAACAAAAAAAGATTGTAAACAGCTAACTAGGATTAGACTGCTTTCTACCGTTTCCTACATATTGTCTTTTTCTATATAATTGTTACAAGTCATGCACATGTTGATTTTTTTTACCGTTCTTTGTTTTCCAAGAGTTAACCATTTATAGCTGGTAATATCTTGTGCGTTATTGTGACTTATTGTATAATAAGTATCTTTCTGTTTTTTTGTCAAGTGTAACTAAGGACGCCTGCACCAAGTACTCGGATGTAACATTTTGCTTTGAAGAGATGACGACAGATTTCTATTGACAATCAATCATTGAAACATGAAATTCAGCAGGGCATGAAAATTCACTACATGAACGAACTTTTCATGGAAAAAGTAGTGTCATACTAAAACCAAAAGCATGCAATTAAATCACAGAGGATACCATCCCATGATAATTATCAATCCAAATTAATAATTAATTTAAAAAATATTGTCATATACTAAAACATGAAGTAAGCTCATTGTGAAAATAATCCCCACATAGAAATTATAAACTGCCACATTTTTTTTTTTTTGGGGGGGGGGGGGTAAATATGTCAAACTAAATAGGGACATTATTATAAATCATAAGGTCACTGAGGATTATCATTATCCTTGCAAAAATTGTAAATCAAATCAATTTCATAACAAGAGGCTCCCAGGAGCCTGAATCGCTCACCTGGTCTTGATGTCAACCCTATGAAGACTTTTATATAGCTAAATGAGCTGAATGTTTAAGCAAGCAACAGCTTTTCTCTATCTGCAATAGTTTTCATTCTATAGGCCAACAAGAGGCTCCCAGGAGCCTGAATCGCTCACCTGACATATGTGCCTGAAGTAAAGGTTATAAGGCAAAATATATTTAATGTTGAAAGGGTCACAAGATTAATAAGAGGGTCATCTGACAATTGATATGGTGGATCTAAAGGTGCTGATCACTTTTGTTCTCAATCAAAATCTAAAAATCTGTCACCCTTTTTGAGTTATTTGCAAAATAATGCAGTTTAACCTAATGTTCTATTTTTAGCCACAGCGGCCATGTTTTACGACCAATCAAAAATCCCCACAACAGTTCTATACACCTAATAATAATAAACAATAAAACCAAGTTTGGTTCCATTTGGACTTAAAGTGTCAGAGGAGTTAACGTTTTCAATATAAGGAAATGCAGTTAAAATGCTCAATTTTGATGTTCCAAGGGCAATAACTCCTCAAAGGAAAGGTCCTACAACGTTGACCCTGTTACAAATTTTGTAGATCTTGGTGCACTTAACAATATGCAATTTAAATTTCTCAAATATCTTGTATTGTTTTCAAGATATTGAGCTCAACAGGTGCAAAATTTGCAAAAAATCCACAAAAAGGGCAATAACTCCTACATGGGTTGTTGGATTTTCTTCAAAATTTCAGACCTGGTAGATCTTGAGGTGCTGATCACTTTTGTTCCCTATCAAAATTTTGAAATCTGTCACCGTTTAAGAGTTATTTGCAAAAAACTGCCATTTACCCCTATGTTCTATTTTTAGCCATGGCGGCCATGTTTTAGAACCAATCAAAAATCACTACATCAGTTCTATACACCTAATGCTAATAAACAACTATACCAAGTTTGGTTCCATTTGGATTTAAAGTGCCAAAGGAGTAAACGTTTTCAATGTAATGAGGAAATGCTGTTAAAATGCTAAATTTTGACGTTCTAAGGGCAATAACTCCTAAAAGGAAAGCTCCTACAATGTTGACCCTGTTACGTATTTTGTAGATCTTGATGTGCTTAACAATATGCAATTTAAATTTCTCAAATATCTAGTATAGTTTTCAAGATATTGAGCTAAACAGGTGCAAAATTTGCAAAAAATCCACAAAAAGGGCAATAACTCCTACATGGATTATTGGATTTTCTTCAAAATTTCAGAGCTGGTAGATCTTGAGGTGCTGATCACTTTTGTTCCCAATCAAAATCTAAAAATCTGTCACCGTTTTAGAGTTATTTGCAAAATCTGCCATTTACCTCTATGTTCTATTTTTAGCCACAGCGGCCATGTTTTACGACCAATCAAAAATCCCCACATCAGTTCTATACACCTAATGCTAATAAACAACTATACCAAGTTTGGTTCTATTTGGACTTGAAGTGTCAGAGGAGTTAACGTTTTCAATGTAATGAGGAAATGCTGTTAAAATGCTAAATTTTGACATTCTAAGGGCAATAACTCCTAAAAGGAAAGGTCCTACAACGTTGACCCTGTTACATATTTAGTAGATCTTGATGTGCTTAATAATATGCAATTTAAATTTCTCAAATATCTAGTATAGTTTTCAAGATATTGAGCTAAACAGGTGCAAAATTTGCAAAAAATCCACAAAAAGGGCAATAAATCCTACATGGGTCGTTGGATTTTCTTCAAAATTTCAGGGTGGGTAGATCTTGAGGTGCTGATCACTTTTACCCTATGCCAGAATTTTGATATCTGTAGCCGTTTTTGAGTTATTTGCAAAAAACTGCATTTTACCCCTATGTTCTATTTTTAGCCATGGCGGCCATGTTTTACAACGAATCAAAAATCCCCACATCAGTTCTAAGCACCGAATGCTAATGAACAACCATACCAAGTTTGGTTGCAATTGGACTTATGGTGTCAGAGGAGTTAACGTTTTAAAAAGTTTACGGACGACAGACGACGGACGGACGACGGACGCCAAGTGATGACAATAGCTCACATGACCCTTCGGGTCAGGTGAGCTAAAAACACTATTTTTCGCCTTTAAGGGGCTGTTACCCCTATAAGGGGTCATCAGACAACTTCAACCCTATAGAGACTTTGGTAGAGCTAAATGAGCTGAACATTTAAGCAAGCAACATCTTTTCTTTATCTACAATAGTTTTCATTCTAAAGGCCAAAAACCTACAAAATCCTTATTTTTCACCTTTAAGGGGCTGTAACCCCTATTAGGGATCATCTGACAACTTTGACCTTATGGAGACTTTTGTAGAGCTAAATGAGCTGAACATTTAAGCAAGCAACAGCTTTTCTCTATCTGCAATAGTTTTCATTCTAATAGGCCAAAAACACTATTTTTCGCCTTTAAGGGGCTTAAACCCCTATAAAGGGTCATCTGACAACTTTGACCCAATGGAGACTTTTGTAGAGCTAAATGAGCTAAACATTTTAGCAAGCAACAGCTTTTCTCTATCTGCAATAGTCCAAAAACACTATTTTTCGCCTTCAAGGGGCTGTAACCCCTATAAGGGGTCATCTGACAACTTCGACCCTATAGAGACTTTTGTAGACCTAGATGAGCTGAACATTTATGCAAGCAACAGCTTTTCTCTATCTACAATAGTTTTCATTCTATAGGCCAAAAACATGCAAAAACGCTATTTTTCACCTTTAAGGGGCTGTAACCCCTATAAGGGATCATCTGACATCTTCGACCATATGGAGGCTTTTGTAGAACTTTTGATGCTGAAGCAGTAGGGTGGCATCAGATTTCATCTATCTCTTATACTTTTTGATTTACAAGCCAAAAACAGATGTCTGACCCCCCTGGTCTATTTTTAGTAACGGTGGCCATGTTTTTTGACGGATCAAAAATCGAAACACAAGTTTGGTGCAGGACACCCTAAGGATCATTCATAAAATTCTGTTAAGTAGTTTCAGAGGAGAAGATTTTTGAAAAATTGTTAACAGACAACGACAACAGACGACGCCAAGTGATGGTAATAGCTCACCTGGACCTTCAGTCCAGGTGAGCTAAAAAAAAGTTGAATTAATTGATAACAGGAAGCAATTAAGTTCACAAATGATACCTATGCTTAAAATTTATTAAGTAAAATAAATTTGAAGTAAATAACACAGTTTTATAAATGCTCAATTTAGGACAAGGACATAAGCACTTAGTTTGTTTTTCAAATTAATAAAAACTTTAATCAAATATTTACATCAACATCTGTTCCAAAAATTGATAAAATATCTATAAAGTTACCTTGGGTGCATGTGTATTCAAAATGAGAGAACAAAACTATAACCAATAAATGATATATTGTACAAATCTGTTGTGGATCACAATATATGGACAGACCGACAGACAGACGGACATGGTGATTCCTATATACTCCAAAACTTTGTTTAGGGGGTATAATTAGATTGAGTTTACATTATAAGCTTCCTATCTACAGAGGTTTATATATTTTAGTAGATTTACTTTTGAAAGCTTATGTCATACCATAAAAAAGAAAAGACAAAACAGAGATGTCTAAATAAACTGTTAACACAGAGACATGTCTCGCCTGTCGCAACTGGACACAGTATAAAATGAAGTAATAATCCTCCTTAAACTGATCTTAACTAATGCTTAAGCAGCTGCATACCAAATATAAATGGTGAACCATAACTGCTTTATAAAAAACACTCGTGACATAAGTAAAAAGTTAAAAAGTGTAAAATCTCAAAGTCAGTAGACTGTGACTGCAGGATCATACAGACAAAATACTTTTGAAATTGATCTGTACTGATGCTAATGCAATTGCATACCCAATATCAATGATGTACCATAACTGCTTCATGTTAAACAGACTTAAGAAAAATTGTTAACCTCGGCCAAATCGGTGTACAATTTCAAAGTCAGTAGACCGTGACTGCTGGAGCATACAGGTGAAATCCTTTGAAAACTGATCTGTACTGATGCTGATGCAACTGCATACCAAATATCAATGGTGTACCATAACTGCTTCATGTTAAACAGACGTAAGAAAAAAGGTTAACCTTGGCCAAATCGGTGTAAAATTTCAGTCAGTAGACCGTGACTGCAGGAGCATACAGATGAAATGCTTTTGAAATTGATCTGTACTAGTGCTAATGCAAGTGCATATCCAATATCAATGGTTAACCATAACTGCTTCATGTTAAACAGACGTAAGAAAAAAGGTTAACCTCACCAAAATCAGTGTAAAATTTCAAAGTCAGTAGACCGTGACTGCAGGAGCATACAGGTGAAATCCTTTTAAAACTGATCTGTACTGATGCTGATGCAACTGCATACCAAATATCAATGGTGTAACATAACTAGTTCACATAAAACAGACTTAAGCAAAAACTTTAACCAATTGTGGACGCCGCCGCCGCCGCCGTCGCCGCCGGAATCACCATACCTAAGTCTCGCTTTTTGCGACATTCGTCGCAGGCGAGACAAAAACAAAACTAGGATGTTCAATTACATATTAAACAAGAATATATGAATGTATAAAGCTTCATGGTATCATTCTTCTTATTTAGAAAAGTCACTAAAAACTTATGTAAACCTAATGTATTACATCCCCTTACTCCTTGTTCTATTAACCATGAAGTTGATGAGACAGGTACAATCCTATGATGATTTTTGTTTGTTCATACTCTGATGAATATGTGTATAAAGTTTCATGATGATACCATACTTTTTTATGGTAAAGTAATTTTAACCTGAAGGTAAAACCTCAGTGTGACAGACAAATGGACCTGAAGACTATATGCCCTTTACTTTTGTAGACAGGGCATAAAAATCCATAAGTTACAAGACTTGAAAAGTTTATGTTTTAAAAGAGAAAACCACAATTACTTTAAAAAGTTTGGGTTTTGACCGAAACAAAAAATGCTTCTGTTTTCCCCAAAGGAACAGAAAGTTTATTATCTATAAGCCCTTATGTGAATATAATATTGTACTATCATCTGTATTATAACAAAATTAAGCTTCAGATTTAGACCAAAGTTCATGCGACCTTGTACTACAACCAGTTCAAGAGCAAGTTGACAACAAGCGGTGCTTTATGCCTAAGTAAAATGTACTTATATTATGAACAACAAGAATTCTGGTCAATAACTTAAACGGTCATGGAAACTACCTGTACCCTAAGATTTAGACCCCTGCACTATAACCAAATCAAAAGCAAGTTGACAAGCCATGCTTTATGCCTAAGTAAAATGTACTTATATTATGAACAACTAGAATTCTGGTCAATAACTTAAACGGTCATGGAAACTACCTGTACCCTAAGATTTAGACCCCTGCACTATAACCAAATCAAAAGCAAGTACACAAGCGATGCCTTTATGCCTATTAAAAATGTTCTTATATTATGAACAATTGCAGTTCTGGTTAATTATAAACTTAATTAATGGGCCCTGGCTTCTTCCTACAGATTAAGATCCCTAGTCCTTTGACTGAGTACTACAAGCAGTTTGAAGCAAGTTGACAAGCAGTGCCTTTAAGCCTAATTGTACATCTTTTAATAGCATCTAAAGGAAGTATCTAGAATCCTGTTCAATAACCTAAGAGGCAATGGCTTCTACCCCAGGTCCATTTGACCTTGTCTTCTAAACAGTTCAAAAGCAAGTTGATAAGCAGTGCCTTTAAGCCTAATTGTTTATGTACCTCTATCAATAAAGTATTTAAGGAAGTTAAATGGAATCCTGGTCATTATAGCCCTGTATATTTACTTCAATAGTAAGCAAGTAATTTTCTTGCTTTTCCAAAGACAGGAAAACAAAATAGATTTTCAGTATTTTTTTTAATATCAAATATTCAAAAAGACATTACAACTTATTTGCTAACACAATGTATGAAACATCGCAAGGAAAAAACCTTGTGACGCTTTATACATTGTGTTAGCAGACTAATTTGTTATTATACTTCGCAGGGAAAAGTAACAATACCCAAATGAAAGCTCTTCTTTTGAAGAGCCTAGGATGGTGGTTACAACCTCTGTTCTGTTAGCTAGGCGCATACATCGTAGATGTCCCAAATGTTGTGAGTTCGATCCTTGCTGAGGGCACTCAAAAATCAAAATCTGTTTGTCAGATGATTTTCAGGGTTGAAATTACAGTAACATTGTTTGATTATATACTAGACATTCATATATAATATCAAATTCTAATAATCTTGCATTCTGCAGTTTCTGTGGAATCCAATGGAGCATGAGCGTAAACACGTTAGAGATAGCTATAAATAGACCATGTATAATACTTATGTACATGTATAACTTGATTTTGTGTAAGAAGCCGAGGTACCAATGGGGCATCAGAATGTCAAAAGTCTGAAAGAGCAGAGACAAAACCAGTAAACACTAACAAGAACGACAAAAAACCAAACAACATGTAAAACTGGGAAACACAAAAATTATACTGAAAATCAATTAGCAATGGGAAATCTAGTCATGAATTCATGTCATCAGAGTTTTCTCTTTATCCCTTCATTTTAATTCAATTCATTTAGAAGCATGATAACCATAAGTCCTTGACCCTTCTAAGATTTAAGTCTTATCATTGACAAAAGATCTTGAAAAATTCACTTCGAGATTAAAAATTTCCTATCGATTGATTGGTCTGTGAATACTTTTTCCTTAGCAAGTTGACAAAGAAATAGTACACTGGTCCTTATCTTGAGTACCATTTCTAGTGAACCCTTAGTACTTGGCCTTTAAACGAAACCTTTACAATATTTGTATTAAGTTTATTCTATTCTATTATTTTCAAAGTAGTTACAAAGGCACAATTAAAAAAAATCTTTAAAATCAATGTAATTATAAAAGAAATATAGCACCACACTTTTTATGAACCTAAATCTATTTATATTGAAAGGTGGATTATGAAGACTTTAAATAGCTAGGTTTATGATTTTATGGTTGTCTCAATGACATGCAAGATTTTGAAATATTTGAATAGGAATTTCTTAATTTATTATAAAATTATTTTTAAATCCTGATTATGGTTTGTTGAGTTTTATGGATAATTATACAGATATGTGCCGAAAATATTCAGTCACCTCAAATTTTTCCATTGATTTCTATGTAAAATTTAAAACTTTCGAAAAATATCCTTAAGTCATCTCAGAATCAATTAAAAAAAAAATTTGATGTTCTTATTAATCTTTGGTTCTATTATGTTCGAATTTGAATAAATTCTTAATCAAAAATATTTCCATAGAAATATTTATAATATATAATAAATATAATTATGTCATAAATTTTGGAAGCATAAAAGTCTATCTATTTTATATCCATATATCAGAAAAAAAAAATTTCATATCCCAAATTTTTCAAGTGGCTGTTGTCTTTTAAATCTACCGATTTTTCACTCCACCTTTTAGAACAAACTTTATTGGAAAGCCCTCATTTATACTACTTATATGTTTCTTTCATGCTAATAGCAACAGAAGTGTCAAAGAAACAGACAAAACAGTGAAGAAATACAAATCAATGGTTCAGATTTGGTGCTTGTGTTTTGAGAAAAAATAAGTTGAAAAATGTTGTAAGGTCCCATGCATCCTATATCCAAAAGGGACAACTTTCCATTTAAATTGACATGGGCGATACCATTTTTCTGTTGGTGGGAGGTTAAAATGCATTTTGGTTTATTTTATTGGTGGGAAGAGGGGGATGAATGTTGTTCAAGACCCCCCTCCCATCTAAGTTTTAATGGAAGAGCCCTAAAGATAACTGACAAGACAAGAAGACCTGATAATAATATTCAAAGCTACAAGTAAAATTAGAGAACTAGAATGGCGGCCTTCCATGGAACTGTGTCTTAAAACTTCAATAACAGTCTTCTAAATTGGCCACAGGCCACAAGCCATGGCTAGTGAAACATTTCCATGCTTGAGGGCCTGTAGAAATGGTAACAACAAGCCAATGTTGTCTATACAAAATTTTTCAATAAAAAGTTGTCGGGCCTGTGGACCAAAATTTATAGCACGAAGACTGCAATAAACAAGAAATAAAAGGCTATAAGACTGCTTTATACCATTTAGTACTATAGGAGGAAGCTACATGCCAAAAAAAATTATCCCAATATTCATGAATATGAATTTAATCATAACTAAGAAAAAAATCTCACAAAAAATTGGCAGAAAAATGGCTTCACAATAATTTTTGAAAAATAAATTAAATAATTTATCCCCCCATAAATAAATACTAGAGGCTCCCAGGAGCCTGAATCGCTCACCTGATCTCTTATGCTAAAGCCTCTTACCTAGGTAAGTAACATTAAAGAGACAAGTTAGGATAGAAAACACTTTTAAGCCCAAGAAGCTTTCCATTTGAAAAGAAAACCAAAAAACAAACATATTAAGTTAAAATTGATTGAAAACACTTATAAGGATGATCTGACAATTTTGACCCTGAATCCTTTTAATAGATCTCAATGAGCTGAACAATTTTGCAATGCTAACTTTTCCTCTAACACTTACAGTTTTCAAGATTAAGTCCAAAAACTGTGAAAATGGTCAATTTTGACAATTAAGGGGAAATAATTTCTATAAAGAGTCATCCCACAACTTTGATTCAAGGGAGAGTTTTGTAGAGCTTTTAATGCTGAAGAAGGTAGGTTGCTTTGGATTTTCTCTATCTCTTATAATTTTTGAGCTATAAGCTAAAAACTATGGTCTGACCCCCGTGTTCTATTTTTAGTAACGGCGGCCATGTTGGTTGGTCGACGTTCACAAATTTCACAAACTTGGTAGAGGACATCCTAAACAAGAAGTGTACAAAGTTTCAAAGCAGTCCCACCAGTGGTTTCAGAGAAGAAGATTTTTAAAAATTAGTTAAAATTGAAAGAAAAATCAGTTAAAGGGGGATAACTCTTAAACGGTTGATCTGACAATTTTGACCCTAAATCATTTTCGTAGATCTCAATGAGCTGAACAATTTTGCAATGCTAACTTTTCCTCTAGCACTTACAGTTTTCAAGATAAAGTCCAAAAACTGTGAAAATGGTCAATTTTGACAATTAAGGGGAAATAACTCCTATAAGAAGTCTTCTCACAACTTTGACTCAATGGAGAGTTTTGTAGAGCTTTTAATTCTGAAGAAGGTAGGTTGCTTCGGATTTTCTCTATCTCTTATACTTTTTGAGCTATAAGCTAAAAACTATGGTCTGACCCCCGTGTTCTATTTTTAGTAACGGCGGCCATGTTGGTTGGTCGACGTTCACAAATTTCACAAACTTGGTAGAGGACATCCTAAACAAGAAGTGTACAAAGTTTCAAAGCAATCCCATCAGTGGTTTCAGAGAAGAAGATGTTTGAAGAAAAGTTAACGGACGACGGACGGACGGACGACGGACGCTTAACGATGACAATAGCTCACATGGTGAGCTAAAAACACCACACCTAAATCTGTCAAATTTGGAGTTAAAACAGCTTCAGTATAAAAAGCCCCCCCAACCCTCGAGACATGAGTCCTAGAATTGTTTTCCCCATGAAGAAGAAATTTCTCTCCTGGCTCCTGGTTTTGTAATTCTTTTTCAATCATTTGAAAAAGCACCCCCCCCCCCCACTTATTTTCCAACATGCCAAATAAAATCAACCCCCTCTAATCATAAAGGGAGTCAAGATGAACCAGAAACCGCCCCTCCAACATTGTCATATATCTTTTGAGCACTACTTTTCATAATCCCTTTCCAGACAGAGTACATTAAAGCCAGATGCCTTCACTTCCTTATTTGTCAAATCTACATTTATATACATTCCCTTTATTTTATTATATAACAGTCAAGGAAAACCTGAAAAGTAGTATCAACTACCATGAATAATTTTAATACATTCAGGATTTTTAAATTAAAAAAAATTAAAATTCATGAATTGATGCAGTCTAATAAATAATATCTAAGAACTATGGGCGAACAACAGTCATTGGTTGAGCAATCTATCTATTATGTCAAGGTCAATTGACGTCATAAACTATTTTATAATCAATACAGTGTCCTCAAATGACTTAACAAATAACTGTTTTGAGATGTTCCCTACAATTATTAAATCTTTTTATAGAGCAAGAGGTAAACTAGCGAACAAATATGTTCTGTTTCTTAATAGTAGGGTCATTTTGACATAATCAGGTGATTGGTCAAGTTGACCATTTAAACATGCCTGGTTCATAGCAAGGGTCATAACTCTTGTTGGAAAATGTGATAAATTCCAAAATTTGTGTTTTCAGGTTTTTATTTTGGAAAAAATGCAAAACACCTTGTTAAAACAAATGGTGTTCTTTTTAACTCATTAAGAGTTCACTGAGTTCACTGAATTTCAAAATAATGTTCAATGCCAAGTCCTTATACCATGCAAATATCAGAATCAATGAAACTTGAAAGTGACTTGAAACAAAATAAGTCAACTATGTAGCCAAAACTTTTTATGGGGGGGGGTCCATTGAGGGTTCAATTTTCAAAAAATTCCTTTTTCAATAGTGCCTTACCAAATTTCAGGGGGGGGGGGGGGGTTTACACATACAGTCCACAGTAGATGAAAAAGAGGGGGTGGGGTTCAAGGCAAATTTTCTGAAAATCTAAAAGGTGGGCTAACTGTTTGTGTATTTTATGAGCAAATTTGTCACAGGAGTAATTTATTGTTATGTTTTCAATTAACACTTTATTATTAAGCTTTAGGTGCTCTGGAAGAAACATTTAATTTAAAGAGGGGTGGGGGAGGGGTAGGGTGGCAAAAAGACATAGTAGCAAAAATATGTTAAAGGTAAATACAATTAAACTCCTATACATTAGTCTTGCAAAAAATACAAACAAATCAATTTAAAAACTGGATTTGAAATTCACCCATTATCCTTGCATTTTTTTATATTATCAATATACAGAGTGAGTGAGTGAGTGAGTTGGTGTTTTACGCCCGTGCAACGCTATATAGGTTATTTACAGGCGATCAATATACAGAGAAAAAATATGTCTGGACCTCTTTCTTTCCATTTAAAATATAATGATATCTTAAAATTTTGTTTTCCAAATTTTTTAATAACTGCACACATGAAGCTTAAATATATCTTCATTTTCTTAATAAAATATCTTCATAGCCGTTGTCATGTGGAAACACAGCTGCCGTCAGTCAGGAAGTAGTCAAGGTCTATCCAATCAGGAAATGACGGGAAAAGTTCAATAATTATTGTAATAGAAAATGCAAAATAGTCAAATATCATAAGCAGTTGCAAAAAGACAAACATTTTTTTTTCCAATTTGATGGGGGGAAGGGGTGAGGAGGTAGAAGAATCTAAAATTTGTGAAATACATGCATAAGAGTTATTTTGTATTTCAACATAATCAAGCATGGCAAACTATTATGCAAGTCTGGCTGGCTCAATTGAAAAGAAACAGCAATTTCACTTACTTGAATGTATAATTACATAATTTTGTTCGAAAATGGATTTCTGATTATTAATTTTTCAAATAAATGTAAATTTTCATTTATTTTTACATGTTTTTTCTCTCTCTATCCAATAAATAAGTGGTACAAGTTAAGTGTACAATTGACCATGCTAAGCAAATCAGTGCACATATTTGATATTTGTAATTTGTAATCATGCCAAATCTACTTTCAAATTCATATAATCACATTTACAGTCTAAGGAAAATCAAGAAATTTTCATAATAAAAGCATTCTGAAAAACAACTTGTGCTTTTAAATTATATATATACATACTATTAAGTACATAATAAGCATATAAACATAAACAAATAAAATTTCTTACCTTCAAATTCTGATGTTGAAAACAATTGACCAATGTCTTCCGGTTTAGCGCATGTAACCATGGTAACTGCAAAAGAAAATTTTGTTCCTTTTTCACCAAGTAAGTCACTGCTACCACAAAGTCATCCTGACATAAGATAGGAACAAAGTGACATTAAACAACTTTTCTGAAACAGACTTTAGATTTTCTGAAATTAGCTCCGCCTACTTTGTTGATGTCAGAGCAGAAATTCATTGACCTAAAATTTGATAATGTGTTTTTGGCTATACACAAGTAAATAACTAATGTTGATAAGGCATTTTATTTTTTAATAACACATTTTTGTTTGTTATTTAATTATTGCTTACATAATCTTCATGGGGAAATCATGTTTGGGAAATTTACTACTCAATTTTCACTGCATCTTAATTATGCAAGACCAAAAAGGGGGGATTTCTTTCAATGAAGATAAAAGTGCAATATTAGATATTTTCTTTTACATAAAGTGGTCAGCAACATATTTTGAAAAGTTCACGAAATAGTCTAACTAAATTATACATGTATATCAAATGACTTTTAAGGGGGAGGGGAGGAGGGGGTCCCGTGTCCCGCTAGTCACTTTTCCTAAATTCCCGTTAAATAATACAGCCAATCCCGGTGTCCCGGAAAAGGTCTTCCCGACACTCTTTTAAAAATTACTGGAATGTATCATTTTATAATCCAATAAAATCCATTTAGCATAATTTGGACATTACATGTTTAATTTTATTTGTTTATTAATATTAAAGAAATTGCATCGTTTTGTGTAAACTAACCCAGTGCTGACATACCCTAAGTTAAACGTAACCCTGTTTTCAGTGGCAGATTCAGAGGGGGGCCAAGGGGGTGTAAGCCCCCCCCCTTTAATTGGGAAATTCTATTTTTTTCTGTATAATATTGACCAAGCAACTTCAAAATTTCATCAAAATCTGACATTTTTAGCAATTACGCCCCCCCCCCCTTTTTCATGGATCTCTGGATCTGCCCCTGGTTTTAAGAATTGTTTGAGTTTGAACTGAGTTTAGTTGCCATTAACATGGGTAAGTCTGTGTCAGATCAGGATTAGTTGGACTAATTAGTTTTACATAAAAACATGGACCTAAGTAAATATAAAATGTAATGACCAAATTTTAGCAAATAAATTTTAAATGTATTTTCCAATATTGATGATAGATGTTGGTACTTTATAAAATCAGGTCTGTTATATGTACATGTATGAAAATAAATATAAATAAAGATATATACCATACCAAAATTGAATGTCGGATCAATACCAAATGTCAAAGACAAACACCCAGGTCAAAACAAGGAACACATACCAGAACTAGAGGCTCCCAGGAGCCTGAATCGCTCACCTGATCTCTTACGCCAAAGTTTGAATTAATTACACAACCTTTCAAGAATACAAAGTTGCAAAACAATCCTTTCAGTAGTTTCAGAGAAGATTTTTTGAAATCAGTTCAAAAACAGTTAAAGGGCAATAACTCCTATAAGGACCATAGCAATTGCGGCCATGTTGGTTGGTCGACATGTATATAATTCACAAACTTGGTAGAGGACATCCTAAAGATCAAGTGAACCAAGTTTCAAAGCAATCCCTTCAGTGGTTTCAGAGAAGAAGATTTTTGAAAATCAGTGTAAATTAATGGAAAAAAACAGTTAAAGGGGAATAACTCTTAAACGGTTGATCTGACAATTTTGACCCTGAAATCATTTTCGTAGATCTCAATGAGCTTAACAATTCTGCAATGCTAACTTTTCCTCTAGCTCTAACGGTTTTCAAGATATAGTCCAAAAACTGCAAAAATGGTCAATTTTGATGATTAAAGGGCAATAACTCCTATAAGGAGTCGTTTCATAACTTAGACTCAATGGAGAGATTTGTAGAGCTTTTGATGCTGAACAAGGAGGGTTGCTTCGGATTTTCTTTATCTCTTATACTTTTCGAGTTATAAGCCAAAAACAATGGTCTGACCCCCCTGTTCTATTTTTAGCAACGGCGGCCATGTTGGTTGATCAACATGTATTTAATTCACAAACTTGGTAGAGGACATCCTAAAGATCAAGTATACCAAGTATCAATGCAATCCCTTCAGTGGTTTCTGAGAAGAAGATCTTTGAAGAAAAGTTATTAACGGACGGACAGACGGACGGACGGACGACGGACGCTTAACGATGACAATAGCTCACATGACCCTTCGGTTCAGGTGAGCTAAAAATTGAAGATCACAATGGTCCTGACTTGGTACAGAAAGTTAAAAAGAAATGGTGGCTGACTTAAACCAAGTATTAAGAGGCCAAAATGACCTCCTCCTTCTTTTACAATCTTAGGGTTTGGGACCATCAGTAACAAATGCTGATACATGTTCAATGGAGATCTTAAATTTCTCAGGTAAATTTTCCCCTTATTCTACTTTATCTGATTTATCACATAATTTTGTAATGACCTATATTTACTAAAGTTTGTAGTTTTTTAGCAAGATCAATCATATTTGATTTACTGCTTTTACAATACTGTAAACCTGGAAATTTTCGCGCAGTCTTTCTTTCGCGGTTGTACAGATCGAGAAATATTAGTTTGCGCAGTTTTAATTTCGCGTTGAAAAGTTATTGTCCATAGACTACAATGAAAGACAAACATATTCGCGCTGTTAAATTTTCGCGCTAACAATGTCAACGCGAAAATCGCGAAAATAAAACTGCCGCGAAAATTTCCCGGTTAACAGTATTGGCCCAGAGTCCTAGACCAATTGATTTTGTACAAAAAGGTCTCACGGAAGGACTTGGAAGGGACTAGAATGGCAGTCTTTCATAAAAAAAAACATTCGGTAAACAGGAAGTACATGAGTTACAGGCATAAAATTGCTTTACACCATATAGTACTATAGAAGGAAGCTGTACGAGTTATGGGCATAAAATCGCTTTACACCATATAGTTCTATAGGAGGAAGCTACATGCCAAATATCAAGAGGCTGTGACATGTAGTTGCCTGGAAAAATGCAAAAGAAAAAATTGCAATGCAGGACAATGCAGCAAGACAAGAAACCTTTTCCCCTATATGTTGCTTTGCAACATGTTGCAGACCACATATAAATGCAGAATACTTTAAATAAAGATGTTTATATCACTATTGGCCATTGGCCCAGGGTCCTAAACCACCCATACAATTCTAAAAGGTCTTGTAAAGATAAAAAATTCTTGAACATAGGAAAACGGTGCAAAATATTTGTACAAAAAATGTTTCTATTATTCAATAGACAATATATATTTGTTAAATGCATTAACAATAAATACATGTAGTAATTGAGAACACATAATTGAACAAATAAGCTGCAATCACCTTTAACTGCTCTACATGTGCATGCTTTTAAAAAATAACCAGTATATACTGTATATTATACCCCCCAAAAGGAAAATAGCTATGGGTGTAACTTGACACAGTAAAAGGAAGGAAAAAGAATTAAATCACCGGTAAAAAACAGGAATCTTTATCATTGTCTTGATGGGGGGGGGGGGGGGGGGCTTGTTTTTTTTTTTAAAAAGATGACCTTTGTACTTGTCCGTTTCATGGTATTTGTTCCTGTCAAGAAGGGGCAGATTCTTTGGTTGACATTTTATGATTGGTTTTGAATCATGCCTATTTGACTTTCAATCCATTGAAGAACAGAGAGCAGCAACCACTGGTCACATTGAAGACTGCTGGCTGTTTTCCATTGCAGATTTTATAAATTGCTTTTAATTTTGTTGTCTGAAAAAGGGGTGGGGGTGCAATCTCACCCCCTTTCGAAAAGAAAATATAAAATAAAAATCACTCTAGAAATGCAATAAGGTCCACCAAAATGGGTATAAATTTTAGAAATTTTCTCAAACTGCGAGGGAACCCCTCCCAGACTGTTCACACATCCCCCTTTTCAGGGACCTGGCAACAACCCTGTTTTTGCATACATTTATTCCACATGTTATTATTTCTATGATCAAATATCAGACATAAATGCACATTAAAGTAAGGGAAAAAACATTTGTCTTGAAAGGGGGGGCTTTGTTTCTTAAAAAAATAAATTGAAAAGATTTTTGATGAAAGAATATTTTGGCAGCAGAGGAAATGAGAAAAAAAATTCTGAAACAGGATTTCTGCTATATAAAATAATGTTGATTATGAAAAAAAAAGTATTCTGTCCTGCCGCCTTTGAAAAAAAATTTTTTCACAGTCTGGGCGGAAAAAAAATCTGACCAAAACAAAAAACAAAGACCCTGGCCTCTTCAAGTTAAATGGTCCGTCCTTAATCAGAAAGTTAAAGTTGAAGTTGTGTGAATTTGTTAACTGATAATTTATCATAATTATCATTTCATTCAACTATATTTCATCTATCAAAAATTAAAATACAATCAAAACCTAAAACTAAACACCTCACCTGAATGGATAAGTCAACAAACAAATTAATTACTAGTAAATTCAGAATATTTTTTTTCATTATGAACCCTTTGGTAGCCCCCTAAAAACCCAAGGACTTTGTCTGATAAAAGGTCATTTAAGGTAACTGTCCACAAAGAGATTAAAGATCAATGAACCCATAACTTTATCACCATGCTGGCCAGTTAATTTAAACTGAAGTAATCGTGAATAAGATAGCACTAATTTACATAATAATCTCTAGTATCTCAAGATTAGAGTACTGTACGTAACTAACCCAGGGGCAGATTAAGATGGGGACACACCCAATATTTTTCTAATACTGTGGATTCATTTATTTTCGCGGGCATCAATTTTCGTGGTTTGATGATTATTGATAGGTTCGTGGATTCTTAAATTTGTGGTTCTGAAATTTGCAGCACGAAGATCAATGTTATATTTCCTTTTCGTGGGGTATCAAGTTTCGTGGGTCAAGGCCACCCACGAAAACCATGAAAATTGATACCCCACGAATAATAATGAAACCACAGTATTTCAACCATGTTCCCTCTCTTACATTAAATCCTTGATCCGTGTCTATAACTTACCCTCCTAAAGCAGAATTATTTTGCTTTTTTTCTTTGACTGAAATTTTTTGGCTAAGCTAAATTAAAGCTTCATAGTAAATTTGATATTTCTGATATTTACTACACTTTTAACATTAGACTATATAGACTGGCTCCATCAGCTTTGTATCATTAAATTAGATTGTTTATAACAACATCTGTTATATGGTTTTATTAGAATTTTAAGCAATATCATAAGTAATTCAAAATATAATATGCTAAATGATATTACTATTATATTACTGTGGTTTCATGATTATTTGTTGGGTATCAATGTTCGTGGTTTTCACGGGTGGCCCTTACCCCCGAAATTTGATATTCCATGAAAATGAAATTTAACACAGTATTGTATGTTGCAGACTTCAGAACGATGAATTTCAGGTTCCATGAAAAAGTCCTTTTTTTGTCAAACCACGAAAATTGGTACCCACGAAAATAAATGAATCCACAGTAGTACCATTTATTGTTTTATTAAACAATTATGAATCTTTGTAGTTGCTTCACATGAATGGGCCCATAATTGGAATAAAGGATATTTGTATGTGTAAAATTAATTAAACTTTTTGATCTTTTATATTCAGGGCACATATGGTTAAATGCCTTGCCATATCGGATATCCTAAATTCAGGGTAGAAATTTGTTTAAATACAATGCTTAAGGTCATTGACTTGTTAAGTCATGGACGTCAACCGTGATCAAATACAATGTTTAAGCAATTTCACAGGGTATTACCAGCTATGGTTAAAGCTTTAAATCTTAAAACAGTCCACATAAAATCAATGGTCCATTAGTTTCAACAAAGAAAAGGACAATTCCCTATTTCGTAAATAGTGAGTTATCTCCCATTTACAAGAGTTGTCCTCCATTATAGTAGGTATATTATATTGTAATGAATGGGAAAAATAAGGTTTTATTTTTTTTAGATTGTTCAGAGGGCTTAGCAGACCATATTACATCAGGAAAACATGTTATAAACTTTTTTCAAAATGAAAGAACCTTAGTGAGCACGCTCACATACCCCACGCGTTCAGCTATTGGACTATCAATGTTATCCTTGAGGAATTAGTATCGAGCTACAGGAATCAATAATATTGAATGATTGTAAAAGTGAATGTGCAAGTATTTGAATACATGTATCATAACAAAGTTATGTCAAATTTCTAAGTCCAAAGGGCCATAACGCCCACAAAAATTTGGGGATCAAAAATTACTGGTGATATGCACAACTACATATGGTGTACTTCTTGCATACCAAGTTTCGTTAAATTCTGTTCAGTAGATTTTAGGAGTTGCGATTACGAACTGTAATCATGATTTTCTGCAAATTTCTAAGTCCAAAGGGCCATAACTCTCACAAAAATTTGTGGATCAAAAATTCCTGGTGATATGCACAACTACATATGGTGTACTTCTTGCATACCAAGTTTCATTAAATTCTGTTCAGTAGTTTAAGAGGAGTTGCGATTACAAACTGTAATCATGGTTTTCTGCAAATTTCTAAGTCTAAAGGACCATAACTCCCACAAAAATTTGCTGATCAAAAATTCCGTGTAATATGCACAACTACATATGGTGTCCTTCTTGCATACCAAGTTTCATTAAATTCTGTTCAGTAGTTTAAGAGGAGTTGCAATTACAAACTGTAATCATGATTTTCTGCAAATTTCTAAGTCCAAAGGGCCATTACTCCCACAAAAATTTGCTGATCAAAAATTCCTTGTAATATGCACAATTCATATGGTGTACTTCTTGCATACCAAGTTTCGTTAAATTCTGTTCAGAAGTTTAAGAGGAGTTTCGATAACAAACTGTAATCATGATTTTCTGCAAATTTCTAAGTCCAAAGGGCCATAACTCCCACAACAATTTGCTGATCAAAAATTCCTTGTAACGTGCACAACTACATATGGTGTACTTCTTGCATACCAAGTTTCGTTAAATTCTGTTCAGTAGTTTAAGAGGAGTTGCGATTACAAACTTTGATCACAGACGGACGGACGGACGGACGGACCAGTCAAAAACATTATACCCTTCACAACTTCGTTGTGTGGGGTATAATAATCATATTTTACATTTGGACATTTATTAACAAATAAAAAAAATAAAGGCAGAAATACTAATTTTTCCACACAGTAACTAGTATAAAATACCTATATAACTCTGCAAATGGGAGATAACTCACAATATACAAAAATAGAGAATTGGAAAAATTGTAGACAACAGTTTATAATTAGACTGTTGTCTACCACAGGCTTTCAACTGACTTTCAGTGAAAAATAAGAGCATTTTCGGAGATTATTCTTTGAAAAAAATAAGGGCTTTTGGGGGGACAAATTAGCAATTTTCCTGATAGAATAAAGATTCTTTTAAAAACTTTTTTCTTAACAATAACTTTTTAATGAAAATGTAAGGATATATTTTGGTTTCCAATTGATGAAAGCTCCAAATTCAAGTTTGTACGATAGCAATACAAGCTGAGCCAAATGAGATGTAATTATTTTTTTGTAAATTGTGACAAACAAGTGAAGTTCTGTTTGGGAAAAAATTAGGAATTCTTAGAAAAAAAGGTCTTTTATAGGAATTCACCTTGGATTCATAAATTAATTAGCAAAAAAATGACTGTCTAAAAAAAGGCGGAAATTTATGGCCAGTTGAATTAGCCTGCTACCATTTTCTCCAATTGTTGACTTATTGTCTACCAGTTTTGTAGAAAATCTAATTCTTTGACCAGAAATAAGATCATGTTTCTTTTACAACAAGTGTGGCCACTAAAAGTATGTCTCGCCTGCCGGCACCATCACTAATATCAACTACCTAAGCTTTCATTTCTTGATATAAAAACAAAAAAGTGTCTGTATACCCAATTTCAGATGCCTAGACATTATACTTTTCCAGCAATTCATCGTCCACAAAAGTCTTACAAAAAAGTTTACGGCCTGAAAAAAGACCAAAGTTTACAGAGTCAATGGAGCATGAAAATTGGGTCAGGATCACACAGCATGGTAACAGTTGCATAGACCATATCCTAAACTGTCTGTATACCAAATATCAGATACCTAGCTATTATACTTTTCCAGCAATTCATCGTCCACAAAAGTCTTACAAAAAAGTTTACAGCCTGATAAAAGACCAAAGATCACAGAGTCTCTGGAGTGTGAAAATGGGGTCAGGGTCACATGGCGTGGTGACAGTTGCATAAGCCATAACCTGAACGGTCTGTATAACAAATATCAGAAGCTTAGCTATTATACTTTTCCAGCAATTCATCGTCCACAAAAGTCTTACAAAAAAGTTTACAGCCTGAAAAAAGACCAAAGATCACAGAGTCACTGGAGTGTGAAAATGGGGTCAGGGTCACATGGCGTGGTGACAGTTGCATAGGCCATAACCTGAACGGTCTGTATAACAAATATCAGAAGCTTAGCTATTATACTTTTCCAGCAATTCATCGTCCACAAAAGTCTTACAAAAAAGTTTACAGCCTGAAAAAAGACGTAAGTTCACAGAGTCACTGGAACGTGAAAATGAGGTCAAAGTCAAATGGCGTGGTGACAGTTGCGTAGACCATAACCTGAACTGTCTGTATACCAAATATCAGATGCCTAGCTATTATACTTTTCCAGCAAATCATTGTCCACAAAAGTCTTACAAAAAAGTTTACGCCGCTGCCGTCGCCGGAAAGTAATACCTATGTCTCGCCTTCCGCGACTGTTTGCCGCAGGCGAGACAAAAATGTAAGTTACATCAAGTCTAATTGCTATTAATGCTAAATCATATGTTAGAATAGTTGTATTATTGCTTTCCACAACGATATGGTAAAAGGGTAAATTCATGAGGGAATTGTTTTTGCAAATTTTGCATCAATGAATTTTCAAAAATACCATAAAGAGATTGATTACCATTTTAAATGCCTATAAAAATACCTGGCAGTGAAATTTAAACCATGATACAATAGTTAAGACTGTGAATATTCTTGAGGCACAGACCATTTGATTTTCTGGGGGGGCTGGGATTTTCACCCTAGTTGGAATTTTTTTTTCGACCACTGAGCAGGCCAGGTTATTTTGTTCCATACACTCAATTCTAGAAAATTTTGTTCAGAAAATCTGTTTTTTTCTAATGTGCAAAATGAGGGCCAGATTATTTTTTTCGCCCAATCAGCTGGCCAGACTATTTTTTTTGCCAAAAATCAGAGCCAGAATATTTTTTTTTTAAATCACAGCAATGAAAATCAAATGGTCAGTGCCTAACTCTTTGTGGTTACTATTGGCATTAAGAATATTCTCAGAACAAAGAGTTAAGAATATTCTCAGAACAAAGAGTTAAGAATATTCTCAGAACAAAGAGTTAAGCATATTCTCAGAACAAAGAGTTAAAAATATTCTCAGACTTAAGAATTTCAACTGTTTTGTGGCACAGGGCCAGATACCTGGCACTGAAATATGAACCATTAGAAAATATCTACTTTAACAGTTAATTCAAGGTTTAATACTATGCAAGTTTACATTAAAAAATTGTTTATACATGCATATAAATTTCAAACCTTACACTTAGTGTATCATAATTCTTTTAGGACTTTGTTGGATAAAATGATCAATTACAAAGCTTGTGATTTTTCATGAAAATTTGACAAATGAAAATTCAATTTACACCAAAATTGCAGTCTTTTAAGGATAGATTATGTTGCCTGTGTTTTAAAATATTTAGTCAACAGAAAATAGACAAGTTACAGGCATTTATAATTTTATGGCTTTACGCAACCCATTTTTATAGGATTAAACTTCATTCATATCCAAAACACTATAACATGAATAACATTAAAAAATATGAAGTCACTCAACCAGGATGAAACTGTGCTAAGCTGCTACTGGGGTATAATCATACCAAGTTTTCCACACACAATAAACTCTTTGTGACACCCCACAGAGCTTAAAACAATAGTGATTTTCAACAAGTACGTAACTTGCTGGGGCATGATTTTGTTTCAGCTTTCCACCTACCTCATCAAATGGTTTCTTTCTAGTCTTCATAGTCTACAGATAAGCAGTTTATTTTCTTTCAAGTCTGGAGCACTTACATTGTCCTAGTCCTGGTTTAAGTATCCTATGTAAAAAAAATCATAATTTGATTAAACTAACATAAATAACACCACCATGCATGGCATGAAAGATGTTTGTATCTCTCTTACACTTGTAATTACTGTGGATTCATTAATTTTCATGGGTATCAATTTTTGTGGTTTGATGAAAATTAATACATGTAGTTTCGTGGATTCTTAAATTCGTGGTTCTGAAGATTGCAGCATGAAATCAATGTTATATTTCTTTTTCATTGGATATCTAATTTGTGGGTCAAGGCCAATCACGAAAAACATGAAAATTTATACCCCACAAATAATAACGAAACCACAGTACATTCACATCTTGTTTATTTTACTCAATTTAGTCAAGTTAAATTGACTACAGAGTGAACTTGACAAATACAATGTTCATGCATTTATTTTACTTTATAGCTGTTTTGCATGTGTCTGAAGTTTCTGTTTGGTCTATACATGTATCAGGATGAATTTTCAATTTATAACATCTGACCAATAAAAAGCTACGCCGAGCGCAGCATGATACGACCGCAACAAGTTGAACCCTGTACGTTGGAGACCCAATATGGATAGTCCATTGCTTTGGTCACATGAAGCCCATGGTAGACTTACAAAGCTTTTTGACACATGCATCCTGTGGTGGACTTATAGAAATGCATTTTTGACAAATATATTTACATCAACATCTTATACAAAAAGCCTTATTTCTATACATGTATTAATTTACAATTTTGGCCCTTTGACCCCTAATTCCTCAAAAATGGTAAAAGATAATGCTAATCCGATAAAAAATGATAGGAAATTGTGTACATGGAATCCGATGAAAAAAAGATTTTGAAAATCGGACCACAAATAAAAAAGTTGATTGTATGGCCGTGGCCTGTCTTTAGCCCCCTGTAACAATGTAATGGTGAAAAACATATCAAAATCATTGACACATTTTGTTGACAAAATTTGATGATGAATTCAACAAAGAAAGAATTTTCAAAATCTAATGAATAATAAACATTCTACAACAGTTTTGTCAATACACCAGTTTTAGCCCTTTTTGGCCCTTTTTTCTAAAACAGTAGGGGCCACAAACCCCAAATACAAAACCAAGATTCCTTTAGTGGATATAATCATCATATATAAACTTCATAACAATTGGCAGGCCCACTATAACTTGATTTTGGGTATAAAACTATTTGCATTGACAAACTTTTAAAAATGGCGTTTTTGGCCCCTTTGACCCCTAATTTCTCAAAAAAGGTAAGAGATATTGAAAATCTGATTGCAAAACGCAGGCAGGGATTTTCACAAGGATTCCAATGAAAAAAAGATTTTGAAAATCGGACCACAAATATCAATCAATCAATCAAATTTATTGTCATATAAACATCTAGACAGAGTTTGTGACAAAAACAAATAATATAACAAAACAACAGTAGAAATACATAATTAACGTATAATACATGATATTTTACGTGAACAATGCAATATAGGCTTTGCAAGTATTTTATTAAGAGTCCCCTGTCCTCAATACTAATGATTGTTTTAAATAGGAACTTATAACATTAACTTGTTTAAAGCTATTTGGATTAAGGAGTATTTTTGATTTTTGGTTGTCATTATATTGTTCATAATGATCAGTATTTTCAAAAAATTCTTCGATTAATTTTTTTCGCAAAGACTCGTTTGTCTTGCAATGTAGCAGAAAATGAGCTTCGTCCTCTACCACATTGCAAGAAACACATAATCTTTGCTCTCTAGGGACTTTTAAGTATCTACCCTTTTCTATAGCTAAATTATGGTCGCACATTCTGATTTTTGTGAGGACCCTTCTTGATTCAAAATCTTTATATAAGAGATAAAATTCTTTATTTAAATCTTCTTTTATATTTTTATATAAGTATGTTTTATTACTTTCATTTAGTAAATCAAGTTTGCAAATAAAAAAGTCGATTTTTGGGGTGTGGCCCCTTTTTGACCCCCTGTAGCAATGTAACGGTGCAATAAATATCAAAATCATTGACACATTTAGTTGACAGAATTTAATGAGGAATTCATTAAAAAAAGAATTTTCAAAATCGAATGAATTACAAACATTTTACAACAGTTTTGTCAATACACCCGTTTTAGCCCCTTTTGGCCCTTTTTTCTAAAACGGTAAGGGCTACAAACCCCAAATACAATACCAACCTTCCTTTAGTGGTTACAAACATCATATCAAAATTTTAAAACAATTGGTAAACATTTACTCAAGTTATCGCACGGAAACCAAATGTTCCCTAAGACGACATCGCCATAACATTATACGATCGCAAAATTTTGCGGTCGTATAAAAACTGAGAAGATCGATAGATACACTGATATTTCATACACTCTGGAATTCTGATCACATGGCTGGAATGGGACAAATCTGCAGCAATTATTTGATGATGTATATTCATTGGGCCTTCCAAGTCTGGAGCAGCAAACCTTGGGACCAAAATGGAGTTCATGTAGCTCCACAGGCAACTCTGGCTCAAGGCAAACTAAAAAAGATTTTATACAAGTAACTTTAAATTTTAAACTTGGTGTTTATCTGCCCAGTTTTTAAGTAAAATAATTTGATAAAACTATAATGTAATTTGGTTAAAGGTACAATGTGTAAATGTTGATAGAAGGAAAGGATGAGTGGCAATAAGACCCATTTTTGGACTAAGATTTACCAGGAAATTAAACCTGAGCATACAGATGCCTTAAGTTGCTGAAACATTGATAAATTGTTAGCTTAAAGAAAATATAAAGCTCTTGCCATATCTGTTAAGCTGTCATGCCAATAAGTTAACTCAAAAAGCTATCTATCAAAGAAATTGTCCTTATTTCAATGATTTTCACTTTTTGGTCTGAAAGAAGGTGGGCGCATCAAAACAACGATTTCATACCTGGCAAAAATGTGTAAAATGATTAAATCCATCATTTCTTAAAGTTTGGGGTTGTTGTTTTCATGCGCCTAATGTTTTCTTCAGGAAAATATGCACAGAAACCATTCAAATTTGCAGATTTTCTTTATTTTGTCAAATAAGACCACTAAATATGATGTCATAATTCCATCACAATGAAGGAAAATTACCATATCTGATGTGTTTTCGGAGTAACCACATATAAGCTGATATTTCTTATAAATATCATAACTTTTTAACCAACTACATTTTTTGGGGCCAATTATGGCCTTTAGTCAAAATCTGCCTGTTAAAAGCCTCTGATATTGGTAAAAGGGAGATAACTCAAACTTATTATACATGTTTTACAGTTTCATTTTTATGAAACCAAGGAAAACATTTGATCTTATTCTTCGATGAAACCAAATAGCTTTGTTTTAAAATTTAGTTATATTTAAAAAAGAAAATTTCAATTTTCAAGATGAAAATACTTAAAATGTAATAAATTGATACAAAATTATCAGGTGAAAATACTTTTTTTTTCCATGTGGAACTAAAATTCAATTTCCTGCCAATGTCTTGAACAAGTGAATTTAATAACCTGGCAATGGCATGTGGACCATGGTTTTATGGCCCCTATATAAAAGATCAGCATTGACCATGACAGCATCTTCCAGAATTCCAACAAGTCGTGGAAGACTGGCCCTGCTCCAGCGACAACAAAGGATACTCTGGAGCAGCTAACACTGGCCGTCGTGTGTCATGGGCAGGACAACCCATGACACATTGTGAGTCTTTACCTTATTATCAGTTGGTAAAATAGTTGCTGCAGAGGGGCATTCCCCTATAGATACGACTAATATGATACAGGTTAAACCTGAAAAGCTCCCGCAGATTAAGTAACTTTCTTGTATATGGTTCCTCATAATTTGAATAAAGCAAGAGCTCATTATCTTTCAATAACAGGAAGAAACGCAAGCTTTTGCATGATTTTAAGAAAGGAACGCGACTGCAAACAGAACAAGGAAGTGAATTTGTGCGGACCTCGCAGAGAACCCCTACTTTCATTTTCGAATTCAGAGCCGGCTAGAGAGAAATTAACAAAAACAAATATATTTACTGGGGACAAGGAAAATAAAATGACTGCAGGAAATGAAATTTGTCTGCTGAAATATTCAAGTTATTTGTTTGGTTGACAATGCAGCGCTTTTTAGGGGGGTCTTGTTTCGCGAAAAATTCGAATGACAGGTTCCAGCGCTTCTGTCATTTTGTTATGATGGGCGTGGCCTCTAGTGATAAGAATGGACGCCAAAATAGTAGTACTATTTTTTTTTAATTCTTTATATCTAAAACATTTCATAGCTGGAAATACTTGAAAAAAAATATTTTAATACAATAACTATGTTTATTATTTTTTAAAATTGAAAATTACAAAAAAGGAATTTAATTTTGCATTCCGTGTTATTGGGTGCGGATTTCTGACTAGCTTATACGTCTTCCGGTTTGAGGCATCATACTCAGTCAATTTAGCTCCCGCTGAGCGGGAGCTTATAAATACCCATCATCATCAGCATTTAGGTCTTCCAGAATTTCGACAAGTATACATATCTCCTCTTGGTGGAAAACAGACCTGCTCAAGCGATAACAAAAGATACTCTGGAGCAGCTAACTTATTAACACTGTGGTGGTGTGTCATGGGCTGAACAACCCATGGCACACAGCATGTCTTTAAAGTCGCTGCATAGGCTTTTAAGCCTATAGTCACGACTATAACAAGAGGCTCACAGGAGCCTGAATTGCTCACCTGACTTCAATGCTTATTTTGCCTTGAAAGGGCTACAAGTTTAATGAAAGAACCTTAGTGAGCACACTCACATGCCCACGCGTGCAGCTATTGGACTATGTTATCCTTGAGGAATTAGTATCAAGGTACAGGAATCAAAAATATTGAATGATTGTAAAAGTGAATGTGCAAGTATTTGAATATCATAACAAAGTTATGTCAAATTTCTAAGTCCAAAGGGTGATAAATCCCACAAAAATTTGGGGATAAAAAATTCCTGGTAATATGCACAACTACATACCAAGCTTTGTTAAATAATTAAAATTCTGTTTAGTAGTTTAGAGGAGTTGGGTTCATAAACTGTAATAATGATTTTCTGCAAATTTCTAGGTCCAAAGAGCCAAAACTCCCACAAAAATTTGCGGGTGATATGCACAACTACATATGCAAAAAATGCAATACGGGTGAAATTGAAGATGAAATTCATTTTTTAATTGATTGTAACCATTTTCAGCAGGAAAGAGAAATTTTATTTTCATTTATTGAGAAAGAAAATAAAAATTTTGAAAATCTAAACTCTGAACAAAAACTTATTTTTTTACTTACTTCTGAAGATCCAATGGTGTTAAATGCAGTGGGTGAATTTATTTTTAAATACTTATAAATTTATATAGAATCTTCATGAATATTATGAAATCTGTCTTGCTACTCTGATATGTGATTGTAACTCTTTAATTATTGTTCTTTTCTCTTTAAATGTTATATGTATACTCATGCTGCCCCTTGTTGGGCCCTTGATTGGAAAATAAAATATGTTCTATGTTCTATGGTGTACTTCTTTCATACCAAGTTTCGTTTAATTCTGTTCAGTAGTTTAAGAGGAATTGCGTTCACAAACTGTAATCATGATTTTCTTCAAATTTCTAAGTCCAAAGGGCCATAACTCCCACAAAAAATTGCGGATAAAAATTCCTGGTAATATGCACAACTATATATAGTGTACTTCTTGCTTACCGAGTTTCGTTATATTCTGGTCAGTAGTTTAAGAGGAGTTGTGATCACAAACTTTGATCACAGACGGACGGACCAGTCAAAAACATTATACCATTCGCAACTTCGTTGTGTGGCGTATAATAAGGGGTTATATCTGACAACATCGATTAATTTTTTGCATTAAAGTGTAGAGTTCAATTAGTTGAACATTTTAGAAATCCAAAAGCTTTTTATATTTTAAACAGTTTGCCAGCTTTAAGGCTTAAAATGTTATCTAGACATTTAAGGGACCATAACTTCTATAAAGGGTCAATAAAAAACTCCCATCATATTGAATTTTTGTATGGTTTAACTTGCTATGCAGTATTGTAACTAAAAAAGTTTTTCTCTAGTTTAAACGATTTGCAATTCAATGAAGAAAGGTTGTGAAAAAGGACAATTTGGATGCTCTATTAAGGCTAAAAAAAAAGGGGGGTGAGTTTACTGTCACCCGACCCTACCTAATTTTTACCCCCCTACCCTAATGTTTTTTTGAGCATTTTCCATTAAGCACTGTTAAAGTCACAAAGCTGCCCCCATAGACTCAAGGTAAAAAAAATTTGCAAAAAAAAAATAATTCCCTACCTACCGACCCTAATTTTTTTCAGCATGTGACAGTAAACACACATACTTTTTTGTTTGGCCTAAAGAGGAATAACTCCTAAAAGTAAGGGTCCAACAACTTTGACCTATTACAGATTTTGATCTTTATTTGCTTAACAACATGCAATTTAAATTTCTCAAGTATCTGTAATAGTTTAATTCCAGACATTGAGCTTAATCAATAAGTACATTTTTTTTTTAAATAAAGGAAAAGGGCAACAACTCCTACATGGGTGGTTACATCTTCTTCAATCTTTCGGTGCAGGAAGATCTTGAGGTGCTGAACACTTTTGCTTTTCACTCAGAATTTTGATATCTGTCACCATTTTTGAGTTACATGTATTTGCAAAAAAACTGCAATTTACCCCTATGTTCTAGCCATGGCGGTCATGTTTTTTTACAAATAAAAAATCCAAACAATAGTTTTGTTGCAAAGCTCATTGACAAATGTGATGTCTTCAACTTTCCAATGGTCAACTTTCCCTTTTTGTGTAGCAACATTCCGTTCGCTCCTGCTTATGGAGTCTTTGAGCTGCGGGAATTACATCAATTTCCTTATTTGACTGAGCATCACTTTTGACAAAAAAATTGCTGACACAGCGTTATGTTCCTTCACTCAAAAAAATTTATGGTAGACACCCTACACTTGTTAACAAATATGGGATTTCTATCTCTCAAATGAGTGCAGATGTTGGTTTGTCGTAGAAATATGCTTTGTCGTCCATTTATAGGATTTGAAACAAGCAACACGACAGGTGTGCTATAGCAGGCAGGAACCGCTTACTCTTCCAAAGCACCTGAGTTCACTCTTGTTACGACTTAAGGTTGGTTGTTGATTTCTGTTCGGTTGGTTTTGGGTTTTGTGTATCTTCCTGCTGTTATTGTTCATGTTTACCGGTTTTGTCGTTGCCCTTTTGGACTTTTGACACTCGAATGCCCGCCCCATTGGTGCCTCTTTGCTTCTTGCACTCATGCTAAGGAACAACTATACTAACATAACTAAGTTTGGTTGCAATTAAATTATGGTGTTAGAGGATTAATTAATGATTTTAATACAATGAATGAAGACTGCAAAAATGGTCAATTTTGACGCTCTAGGGGGAATAACTCTTAAAAAAAATGAAGCTACAACTTAGATCCTGCTATAGTTTTTGTAGATCTTTGTGTGGCTAACAAAAAAAATGCAATTATTTTTTTTTCAAATATCCTTTAAAACTATCAAGTTAATGAGCTTGATATGTGCAAAATTTTGGGAAAAAATGCAGAAAAAGGGCAATAACTCCTTTATGGGTCGTTGGATCTTTTTAAAAATTTCAGGGCAGTCACATGTAGATCTTGAGGTGCTGAACACTTAAACCCTTTTGCCAGAATATTGATATATGTCACAGTATTTGAGTTCTTTGCAAAAAACTGCAATTTACCCCCTATATTCAATTTTTAGCCCTGTTTTTTTTTTACAAATCAAACTCCAAACACTAGATAAGTAGCAGATATACCAATAAACAACTGTACCAAGTTTGGTTTTAATTGGACTTATGGTGTCAGACTGAGAAAATCATATTGAAGAGAATCGAATCATCCTATAACATATGAAATGGATGAAAATAACAGTGTCGTTCTTGTGAAGATCAAGGATACTCTCGATTAAACTTTGGTGTTTCTACAGTATATTCAAATATAAAAGTATCTTTACTTAGATAGCTGAATTTCTCGTGCATTGTTTGGTATTATTTTCGAAGCATTTTATTTATTATTTTGTTTGTAATTTATCAAAATCTGAATAATGGTGAAAAATAAAAGTTTAAACACCACACGAACAGACTGATATTTGTCACAATAAACAAATTTCCTTATCGAGAGTTATCGGCCAGCATGCGTCCTGTTAAAACAGGAAATAGACCTATTTCAAACTGTTAATTAATTGACCTGAAATGATCAAATTACCTTCAAATTTCACCTCAATATTCTCGAATCATTTTGCTATTTAACAGTACTAAATAAGATACTATAATGTAAGATTTGATATGAAATGTATTAGATTTCCAAGAGGTCTATTTCTAAGTTTGAATTTGGAATAAAATAACCGATTGACTTTAAACTGTTCCTTTGGAAAAAATTGTTACAAAAATGAAAAGAAAAATAGTCTAAACAAAGCAGCAAAATATACTCTTTCCAACGATGTATATATTTCATATGTACGATTCATTTTGAAAAAATTTACTCGCTTGTAATGCAAGTGCCTATTTCAACAGGCTGAATCTGAATTTACAAATTAGCACGGAGACACTGTTATTTTGGATTTATCATGGAGACCAATCTCTTTAATTATTGCCTCAGTGTCAGAGGAGTTAATAATTAACGTTTGAAAAAGTCTACATATGAATGATGAACTGGCGGACTAGGAACGCAAAGTGATTGCAATAGCTTACATGACCCTGCCAGAGCAGGTGAGCTAAAAACCCATTCTATAATTTAATTCTCTAAAATTTCAGCCTTTGGGTTTGACGCAAGATTGAATATTGAGTCAAGACACCATTCTGAAAAAAAAAATGAGTTGAACAAACGTTTTCTTCTTCTTCTTCTTTGTTACATCCACAACTTCAGGCTACTGAAGATTACTTGGATGGGTTTCATGCGCATGCGTTACTAAAAAAATTTATAAACGTATATATATATACACAAAATGGAAAAAAAAAGTAGTAATAGCTAATAAAAATATTTACAAGATCCAAAAAAAAATAATAGTAATAATTTTGTAGTGCTACTATACAAAAATAGTGATTAAAAAAAAAAAAATGATCTGTCAAAATTTAGATATGAAGGATTGGGTGGAGGACAGCTGTAGTAAGCAGCTAAAGCTGTTCTCTGAAACTGTCAACTGTAGTGGACTGTATGATGTTTTGTGGTAAAGCATTCCATTGTAGTATTGTATGTGGGAAAAATGACCATTTGTATGAATCTTTCGCTGTTTGTATACGTCTATATGTTTGCTGATGGTGTTGTCTTGTTCTTGTGTCTGATGGTATGCGATGATCAGTAGGTATGGCTATTAAGCAGTGTGTTATTTTATAAAATATAACTAATCAAGATCCGACGCGACGCTCACTGCAGTGTATCTATTATGTTAGACACGCTGCTAGTGTTATGGTAGTTATTACATACGTAGTGAGCTGACAGCCTCTGAACCATTTCAATCTGGTGTATAGCTTCCTGTATGTGGGGGTCCCAAACACTGCATCTATAGCCCTTTTCAAAAAGTCACCCGGAATTCCGATTCCGATTCTTTTGTTTTCATTTTTGCAAGAGTAGTTTCCCTTTGTGGGTCGGCCTCATGGTGTGAACAACGTGAGCTAAGGAAAAACATCAATATCCCTATCCGATTTTGGCGTAATTTCCCATTCCCGGTTCGAATAAACTGGTTTGGAGTGAAGTCTTGGATGATAACGTATGTTTTAGTAATTTTAGACTTTGGCAATCAGATTTAAAATGTTTTAACAAGTTGACGAACATTTTCAATTTGACCCCAAAAATAAATGCACAAGAAATACAAGATTTTAACAGTGTAATCTCAAATGTTTACCGTTTAATTTTTTTAGTATTCAGCCCATTTGTTTTGCAATCTCCCCATTTGGAGATTCAGCATGTAAAAAAAATCCATGTAATAAATGTTGTAGAATATTCAAAATTAAATTCTTATGCAAGGAATTTTTTTTTACATGCTAAATCTCCAAATGGGGAGATTAAAAAACTTATGGGTTAACTACTAAGAAAATTAAACGGTAAATGTTTGAGATTATATGATCAAAAACTTATATTTCTTTTGCATTTATTCTTGGGTACAATTTAAAAATGCACTTTTTACAATTTTTGTGCTCATGGCCAATAATAGAAAAATACCAAAAAATATGATCTCCCGATCAGGAGTTATTCCCTCGTTTTGGAGATTGCAAAATCTCCCGATTGGGTGAATCTCCTAATCAGGAGAGAATCTCCGTTTTTGTGAATAATTCCTAGCTGACGAATTTAGTTAATTTCAACAGATTTTCAATGGAGAGGCCTTACCCGGAAGTCGTTTACCTGTAGTGCATAAGTAAAAGATTTCTCAGGTCTGCACATCCGGAAAATACTTTCTAAAAAGGACTATATTCGAATTTAGGCCGAACTAGAGCTTTATAAGCTTTTGATTTTATTTCTGTAATTGAAACTTTAAGATTTCTTTTAAGAAAACCAAGTTATTTATTTCCATTGGAGACAATGTTATTGTAATGTGTATTCCATTTTAAATTTGATTGCAAGGTGACTCCCAAATATTTTGCTGAAGAGACTGATTCTAATATATGTTCATGAACAATATGTAAGCATAGACCTGTATATAAATTATTAATATACAAGATGTAGTTATGAAGAAACGTTTTCAAACTCATGCACTTTTTTCTATCAATGTGCAGGTCTTTATATCGATAGTCGACCTGCACATTGATATAAAACAAGTGGCTGGGGTTTTAAAGCATGAATACATGCAAAAAATGTTAAAAAAGAACCTGAAATTTTTGGATTTTTGTATGCTGACAAAATGGCGGGAAAAAATATAAAATTTTACCACACCGGACTATTTTCCGGATTATCTACTTCCGGACATTTTGTTTACACTGACGACCACTTTTCGTGGTGAGGAAATTTTTCTTTCACTTTTTCTAAACTAAAAGATAATATTACGCTATACAACAGCCAATTTTTCATGTAGCAGGTGCCCGTTGAAAAGTAGGTCACATGACTTTTGCTCTGCTTTGGCCTTTCAACCAGTGGCAGTGGTTGAACCACCTTTTCCTTCCACTGTTCCACACACAAAATGACAAATTATACTGATCAATCACTCAAAAAAAAAGTTGCTTTGATTTTCAGAGAATGCTGTTGATTTCATGTTCACAACCCATGGAGGCTTTTCACACTTTTTTCTCATGCACTAATATTTTAAAATTTCTTCTATGTTTTTTAAACACAAAATTTATATTCACACCAAACCTGTTTCTTTGACAAGCATATCTGGACCCAAAAATATCAACATCAGCACTATACAAATTTTCGCTGGAACTTGTTGTAGATCTATCAATTCTCGCGGGCATGAATCTGTATATCTGAAGATTTGGTACCATTTAAGACATTTAAATTTTGGTTCTACCCCAAAGCATTTCATTTTTTAAATGAATCTGTACAAAGTCAGGACCATGTGAGTCTTCAATTGCTTACTTGATACACTTGAGTGTCTTGTTTAGTCTAAAAGTTAATAAGTTCAGTCATGGAATTTTGGATTTTGGATCTACAGGACCGAATCCTTGATCTTGAAATATTTTACTAACTTAAAGATTGTGTTACAAAATTTGCAAAAATTGACAGGACCAAACAGATATTTACATGTCATAGGCTGTCTGTCCTGTGCTAATTCCCAAGATTGTAAGTTATTTAATTATTTTTTATTTTTAGAAATATGACATCAGAGTCAGGAACTGCAGAACTTCATCAAGAAACTCAGGCAGAGTTTGAAGAAGTCAAGGACGAGGAGGAGGAATCAATAGATATTGTTGATGGACCAACACAGGGGCTACAAGGGCACAATATAAATAGATCAGGTAAGAAAGCCAAGAAAACTTAATTATATTTGAATGTTTAGGGTTACCCAACCCAATCTAAGTTTTTCTTTCAATATCAGACACTCACCAGGTAAAAAAAAATCAAAATTAGTTCCGACAAAATAGTAAGCGATTGGTCTGTGGCGTAAACAAAAAAAAAATCAAATGGGAGGGCAACCAATTGAAAAAAAAATTCTGGGACCTCTTGTTTTATATAGTTCTTAACCAAATTTTCATGTCAAATGGGAGGTCGTGCATCTGGCACGCCAGTCCTTTATCCACCTTTGGGATTGATTAATGTTTGGCTGTTTGTTGTTCTGAGATTATCACCCCTATATCCCTATTATGTCTCATAACCATGTTCTGTTTTTTTGTTACTACCAGACCCTAATAGATCATGATGAAGATCTAAAAGGAAGAGGGAGGTTTGGTGTAATAAAACCTGGTTTTAACCACCGTTTCTATTGAATAGACGATAAAGAGATGTGGAATAAGTGTACGCAACACAACCAACATTAAAGAAACAGCAATTTAAAAAATCACAATGAAAACAGCCAGCAGTCTTCAACATGACCAGAAGTCACTGCTCGCTGTCTTGCATTGGCCCAAGACTAAAAATACAATACATAAGATTGAAACAAATCCCTAGATTATCAACAAAAGACCCATGGAAGTCAGGACCATTGAAGTCTTCAATTTCTCAGCTTTGTCTTTGCGTTGTTTTGTCTTCTCTCTATGACATTTGATATTGATCCCCCATTTTAGCTCAGTACTTTTGTTATTACCTTTAATTGCTGTTTTCCTAGTACATTTTCTTGGTAATTTTGATTTATTACAGAGAAATACACATGTTCCAGGTAACCTCTTAATAGAATTTATTCTAGTACATTGGTATTTGTAACAAATATTTACAATTAATTTTGATTTAATGCCTTATAGTTTATACATGTTCTTTTTTCATTGCATGCAGCTCTCACAGTGAATTTTGAAGGTATAATATTGTAAAACTTTTTGTTGGTTGTAGGTCATTTAGACTTGGGGAATGTTATTTATAGGTCACACAGTAATATCTTGTACATGTATTAACAAAATATTTATCTGTGCAGGACAATTCTAGATATAGTTTCATTTAATGCACTGGATCAAAATTACAAAAGATAATTGCTTCTGTTTTGGTCAAAAGTTATCTTAGTATAGATTCAACATTTCTATGAAGGTTACATTTGTCCTGTTTCAAAGTACATCTCAATTTTGAAGATATATTTTCCTCATCTTCAAAGTTCTTCAATGAATTCTTGTTCCAAGATATAGAAGTCATTTTTTGAAGAAAAAACTACCAATTTTGGAAATACCCAATGTTTTATCAAGCCAGGGTCAAGATGCTTCGACAATGAGAACTGACTCAGTCGACAAGTTTTACTTAAGAAATAAAGATGGATAGTTTCTTTAAATATTTGACAAATCTTTAAGAAGACATCAGATTTAAGATTTTATATTTGTTCTTTTTTATGGACAAAAAACGTGTAACGATAAAAAGGCAAAGTAAGTATAAACTGCTGCTTATGTGTCCATAATAACCAAGGCAACAGAATAAAATGTATTTAAAGAGATGCCATTGACTGCATGATTAATATTAGACATGTTAAGGATGTTTGCTGGTCAATTTGAAAATTAATATCAAGGGAAATAAATTGATATCTCATAATTAGGGCCCCGCATCGAAGATGCGGATGCCCTATAGTTTTCACTTTGTCCATCTGTCCGTCCGTCCGTGCGTCTGTCCATCCGTCAACAATTCTTGTGAACACTAAAACTCAAAAACTATTAACACCACAGTTCTGAAATTTTGTACAGCTAGTAGCATGTCATAATTTGCATATTAAAATTTAGTGCAAATCTGTTAAATATTTTTGGAAAAAAACTTCATTTTTTATCTAAAATCACAGATTTTGAGAATTGGACTTTGTGAACACTAAAACTCAAAAACTGTTAACAATACAGTTCTGAAACTTTGTACAGCTGCTAAGTGGCATGTCATGATTTGCATATTAAATTTTCGTGCAAATCTGTTAAATATTTTTGGAAAAAACTTCATTTTTTATCTAAAATCACAGATTTTGAGAATTGGACTTTGTGAACACTAAAACTCAACAACTGTTAACAGTACAGTTCTGAAACTTTGCACAGCTGCTAAGTAGCATGTCATGATTTGCATATTAAAATTTCATGCAAATTTGTTTAATATTTTTGGAAAAAAATCACAGATTTTGAGAATTGGAATTTTTTAACAATAAAACTCAAAGGCTATTAACAATACAGCTCTGAAGTTTCATACACATTCCATGGATCATGCCTTAGTGGTTATAATCATAGTAAATATAATTTTGAAAACACTTGGATTTTTTGCCGCGGGGCCCTTTCTGACTTTGTCAGTAATCTAGTTAAAAGATAAGGATTACGCCAATATGAAAATATCCTAGATTCTCAACCCCTTTTGCCCAGATATTTTCAGCCACTTAAAAAATTAATTTGATTTTTTCCAAATTATGTTAATTTTTGGTAAAAAAATGGCACAATATTTTATTAGAATCGATAAAAAACAGAAAATGTTGCACTTCATATGAATAAGGGTCATTTTAACTATGTGCAACATGTCTAATTTTAATCAGTATCAGCAATTGTGATGCCACAATAATTTAAAAAGAATAGATTATATAAAAATAATTTTTATAAAAAGAAATAAATGATTGACTGAATATTTCTGTAGCTTTAATTATCTTTTCTTTGCTTGTTTTTTTTTTTTTTTTTTGATTTGAAAATGTTTTAATTTATTGTGGCATAAAGAATTAACCAGTGCTCTGAAATGACTGTCCATTTGTAAAAAAAAACATGCATGTTTGTTCATAACAACTCTTTTAACCTTGTTTCTGTTGAACTTAAGCTAAATATTTTTTACACAATGTATTTTTATGCCCGCCTACAAAAGTATAAGGGCATATAGAATTCAGGTCTATTAATCCATTCGACCATCTGTCCCAAATCAGGATTTTTCCATGAATGAAGTACATGTATGTTGGACATCTTTATTTTAAACAAATTCGATCTTTTTTAAAACACAAAATCAGCCTCAGGCCTTTTAAAAATTTGCATGTTAGTTTTGTAAATGAATGGAAAAGCCTTTGCATGTTGGAATGTTTTAAATAGTCAAAACTCTTTAAATAAAAAAAAAATAGTGAGTTATCTCCCCTCCTTCTATTTTAAGATAGATATTACAGTTTAAAAAAGCATGAAAATCACAGACTAGACCTATATGCTTGTATATGATGGACACTGAGGATAATTGACCAATTAAAATCAGACCTTAGAAAGTACAACCATATATTTCATGCATGTGAAACAGCAGTATTACTAACTATAAAAAAATATGACTTGAAGGCAAGCATGTTCTTGGTTGCTAAAAGTGAAAATTTTCTTCATAAGATTATATCTTGACAATTTGTATAATAATTGTTTACTGGTATAAATTGAAATCAATCACCCAAAAGAACTTCCTGAGAAAAAAAGAGAAACAGTTTGTTTTATTCTTCAGTGATGACCCTCAAGTCTTTGAAAACTTAAAGACCCAAAATCATGATTTGAAAAATGATTACTGGTAGTGTGTTATTGGATGTTGTAAACTCAGTTCTAATTAGTTACAGTGTTTTTTTTATTAACAAAACATTTGAGTATATTTTGTGGCATTTGGATACATGTATATAGCATTTTGAATATCCAGTAAATCAGCAATTTTTTTGTTACATTTATTTTAAACAATATTTTTCATTGCTCAGGCAAAATTTAATGCCTCCATCTTTAATTTGTATAAGACTGTTTGCTAATTGATTTATAATTTTGAATTTAAACAAGCAAATTTATAATGCCTTCAAACAGATAATGCTAATTTCAAACCATTCAGAAATATCCACTTTTACAGTAATTGGTAATCAACAGATGATAAATATACCTATTCATTACTGTATAATCATTTATTTTCGTGGGGATAAAATTTCGTGGTTTAAGGCACAAAACTAAATTGGTGGGGACAAATTTTCGTGGATTTTTAATTTTGATATACACTCTTTAACTAAATATTTTAAATTTGTGGGGATTTAATTTCATGGATTTTTCTTATCCACGAAATAAACGAAAATTTATCCACCATGAATATTTCTGCCTCTACAGTATGTTAAAATTCAGGATTTATTGGTTAGATTTCATGTGGGATTCGATTTCAGATCTGTTGCTCACATACTTAATGTTTAACAAAATCCACCCATTTTTTACGTTGACAGATTTTTTTACTTGTATTTTACAGACACGCCCCAGACCAACCTACCTGATATCCAGTCCAGCCCTGATATAACCATACTGTGTGAGAAATGTCAGGACTATATAAATCTTATCCACCTGCAAGAGCATCGGAAGTACCACAAAGCCCTCGCTACTCTGAAGTACGGAAAACGCCTGCCAAGACCAGAAAACATCGACATGTTGCTGAAAAGACGTAATGTTATCATTAAGAAATTAAAACAGACAGCTTCAAGTTCAGGAATAACACTTGAACCAAAAGAAGTTCAGAAAATAAATGAAGCATATGAATATTTGAAATCTGATATAGATGGTACACTTGCTCAGCTTCAACCTGCTAGAGAGGGAATAGATGTGAATATGAAAGGCTCTGCGCTCAATTGTAGTCTCGACTGCGCTTATGCTGTTGGTTTTTGTTCCCATGGTAACAGTCGGTGGAAGAGTCACATGGAAGATACAAAAGTTTACCAGGATGCATTTGGTGGGGACGATAGCAAATGTTACATGGCCATTTTTGACGGGCATCATGGGAGATTTGCTGCTGATGTCGCGGCATCTGAACTTCATCACATGCTTTTGAACGAGATGAAGAAATTTGATCCAAAGATTAAATCAACCATGGCGAAAAACATGGCTGAAAATATAGAGGATCTTTCACAGTATCAATTTGAACGTCCCACAACCAAAGAAAGTGAAAGGGAGGTATTATACGAGGGAAGTTTAGATATTGTTAACCAGATAATTAAACTGTGTGAAGACAAATATGATGATATGATGACCATACATTCTGGCCGAACATCAAAAGTACCAGAGTCAGAGAAAAGTAAGGAAAACTTAATTCCAATTCTAGAAGAAAAGTCTGACCTTGAAAAATCTCAAGACAACCTTGATGAAAAACCACAAAAGAAAAAGAAACAACTCAAACCACCAATGTCACTCAAGTTAGAGGAGGCATTCAAGAAAGCATACCAGTTGATAGATATTTTATTATCATATGGTAAAGATGAGTGTTCGAGGGTCAGATGGAGTGGATGTTCTGCCTCAACGGTAATCCTACAGGACATGGACCCAAATAAATTGGACCGTGAATGGGTAATACAGACAGTGAAGGAGGAAGAGGAGGAGGATGTGGATGACCTTAACACTGTTAGGAAAAATTCTGGTTATGAGGAACCTCGTACACTTGGCTTGATACATTTGGCAAATGCAGGTATGTGTGCATGCATTTTCATGAGATAGTAAATTGCTTTAGGAGTGCAATTTTCTGACAACACCTAAGTCTTGCATTTTGCAACACTTGTCACAGGTGAGTCAATAAAAATCTTTCAAAAGTGTTTACAAGTTAATTGTATCTTAATAATAATAGCTATTCCCTTTTTTCTTTAGGAATTTCATTTTAGTGCATGAATTACATTCACCTCATTATAGAATACTTCATTTTATTCCCTCCAGGAAATGTCCATTGTGTTCTTGTTAGAGGAAACCAAGCATACAGACTTTCTAAAGACCATACCCCTCACAATGAGAAAGAAGCCAAGAGGGTGATCAAAGCTGGTAACTATAGATTTCTTTCAAATGTTCAATGCATTGATGTTAACCTAAAAATCCTATTCAATGGTCTAAAGTGATGAAGGAGTGATGCAAAAGACACTTTACAAAATCGTCAAAAAAAAGGTCTTTTTAATACCAAAGTTAACATACAAACAATCATTTAAACAAGTCAGTAATTTAGTGTTCACATTAGACCACAACACATATGTTAACTCCAACTGCAATTAATTTTTATGAGCTGTATGGCCGTTTCGGAAAATTATTCCTCATCAGCAGCACTAGAATGTCTACTTGAATGACTGAAGATTTTGAAAAAAAAGTCTCTTGAATAACGAGTGTCCCGCTGAAAAGATCATCATTTTCCTTGTACAAGTATTTTTTTTTGTTTAGGTGGAGACATTAGTGAAAGCAAGAAAGAGAAACAAGTCAATGGTGTTCTGTGTACCACAAGGGGCCTTGGTAACCATGGTGATGTCAGACTGAAGAAATGTGTATCAGTTGAGCCGTATACAACATCAATTCCTATAGACCAGTATGCACAATTTATGATAATGGCATCACATGGAGTATGGGAAGTGTTCACTCCTCAGGAAGCAACCTCTTTATTATTGAAGGTAAGAATAGTTCATGATCATGGCCTCACATGGTGTTTGGGAGATGTTCACTCCACAGGAAGTGAGCTCTTAAGTGTTGAAGGTAAGAAAAGTTCATGGTCCTCACATGGTGTTTGGGAGGTGATCACTCCACAGGAAGCAACCTCTTTGATGTTGAAGGTAAGATTAGTTCATGATCACTGGGAAGTGTTTACTTCAGAAGGCAACAACCTCTTAAATGTTGAAGGTACTCCTATCATATAAGAGGTCTCATACTTAGATGGATGTTAGGATGGCAAAATGTCCAAAAATAGCATGCCGTCCAACCCCAAATGTTCTTGGAGTAATGTTGAAGGTAAAAAAATAAGAGTACATTTTGCCAACTGTTTAAACGTATACAAAGTGTTTTGGATGTCACCCTGTTCGTCCATCTGCCCACATATCTTGCATTTGCAACTCCTCATCTGCTGTTGGATTTATGTTGCATGAAAAAAGATCATCATATAGACAAAAACATAAATACAATTTAAGTTTTGAATTTTTGCAAGGGAGATAATTATTTTGTAATTGTACTTATGAATCTTGTAAGAGCACTTCTTCCTCAAATTTTGATGAAACTAGATATGAACATGTGCATGGCAATATTTCATTTGGACGTTATCGACAACCATTATTGTATTTATTGTCATTATATTTATTTCAGTTGTTGCCTAGCAACTTTGTTCCAGTTCCAAGTAAAATCAGTACAACATTAAAACCACTGATGGAAGACAACCAGAGCCAACATCTTACATCATATTCAAATATTTCCCAGAGTGCCAAGCAACATCACCATGGCAACAGTACAGAGCGAGAAAAAGAGACAGAGTTGTCTCCAGTTATTGATACCAGTCCAAGAAAAGACGCCAAAAGTCCTATAAGTGAAATTGACCTTCAAACCGAGGTTGGAAGTCACATTGACAATTTTGATAATGAATCTGGAAATGAGGCAGATGTTGAAACTTATGGGGATTATCTTTCAATCCCAGCATTCTCTAGGATGTCCAATATTAATCCTAACCATTCAAGAGAGGCGTTTCATAGAGAGTTTGCCAAGATAATGGCAGAACATTTAGTTCAGGCAGCACTGCAAGCAGGAGCTAAGGATAATATAACAGTGATGGTAACTCTATTGCCAGGGTGCGGATTATAAAATGAACTGCTTGTGCTTATAAAAAGAATTATTTATGAAAACTGTCTTTCTCTCAGAAAAGATACATTTAAATTTTACTGCCAATGCCCAGAAAAAACTGAACTCTGTATGAATATTTTGTAGAAAAAGGGATCAGGATCGAATAACTTGAAATTATTTTTTGAGAGTGTCACTTTATCAATTATCTGAATTCACTACTAAAGTTTTAAAATGTTAATAACTAATAAGTATAATAATGAATTGTGTCTATTATGTGACGATAAAAGTAGAGTATAAAATAAAATAATCCTGCCCTAAATGACTTTAAAATGACTGCCATTATCAATAAAGGCTAAAGTTTATTTGCATTTACTCCATATGTAGAAAAGCATTATGAACAAAAACTCATTTTTTTTTCTAGAAAACTGAATAAATAAAACACCATGAGGAAATTGATCAATTTGTTACTTAATTTTAATTTGTTTGTGATGCTTAAATTTGCTGTAATTGTTCAGTTTTGTTTTTGTTTTATAGAGATATTTGTTACAGAAGTATTTATTTTACTTCTGACGTTTTTTAAAGTGCACAATATTTACTTTAATAATTTTCTGCTTAAAGCTATGAGTTTTAGATAACATATACATGTATAAGACTGTGATAAAATGTTATTGTTTTATATTTTTGTTTGACAAATATGCATTTTGTTTGTATATTACATTTATAAAAAGTTCTAAAAGCACATGAATGTTTATTACTTTACTTTATTATTCCCGTCCAGGTGGAAAAGAAGTGGATTACCTAAGCTTAAAAGTAATAAAGAACCCTAGCAATTTTAGGGTCAATAAGTCAATAGGTCAAAAATCTAGTTAGAAATTAGGTTAAAGAGTGTAACTTTTGAATGCATCCAAATAATTTTATGAAACTTACACCCATTTAAGCTTATAAGGTGTTATATAGATGCATATGGATTTGGGAGTCACCAAGTCAAGGTCATAATCCTTAGAATATACAACAGGAGTGTTGCAACAACTAGGTACTTATTATAACCCGTCTATAGAACCACAGTTCAACCATCAGTTTTTGTCTCGCCTGCGAAGCAGAGCGGGACATAGGTGTTACTTTACCGGCGGCGGCGGCGGCGGCGGCGGCGACGACGGCGGCGACGGCGGCGTTAACTTTTTGGAAAAGTTTTATGAGCACCTCCATATCTCAAGAACTATAGGTCCTGGGTTGATGAAACTTGGTATGCATATGCCCCAGTAGTAGCCTAGCACAGTTGCATCCCCATCTTTTGACCTTGACCTTGATTTTCCGGTTGAGTGACTTTGACAATTTTCAATACATATAATAGCAATGGAAAAGTTTTGCGAGCACCTCCATATCTCAAGAACTATAGGTCCTAGGTTGATGAAACTTGGTAAGCATATGCCCCAGTAGTAGCTTAGCTCAGTTGCATCCCCATCTTTTGACCTTGACCTTGATTTCCTGGTTGAGTGACTTCGACAATTTTCAATACATATAATAGCAATGGAAAAGTTTAGTGAGCACCTCCATATCTCAAGAACTATAGGTCCTAGGTTGATGAAACTTGGTATGCATATGCCCCAGTAGTAGCTTACCACAGTTGCATCCCCATCTTTTGACCTTGACCTTGATTTCCTGGTTGAGTGACTGATTATTTTTATTGCATATATTTGCAGTGTTTAAGTTCTATAAACATCTTTTGATCTCAGAAACTGAAAATCCATGTAAATTCAAAATATAGTGGAAGTAAGAAAGAATAATTGTTTCTGATGGTGCCGGCAGGCGAGACATACTTTAATGTTAACTCTTGTTAAATGTTATAGGCTAGCCTCCACAAAGCTTAATCAGAGAAAGATCCAATTTATGTGCCTTATTGTCCACATAATTTTAGCACAACTCTTCCTAAACTGCCTGATAGATTTTCATAAAATTTTACAGGAACAAGAACAGATTCCAGGTCCCCGGCCCGTTGAACTTTATATTGTTGAAGGGGCATACTGACTTGAAAATCACTTACACCTTAGGGGACCCCTATAGGAGTCTGCATACAAAATTTCAGAACCCTAGGATTAGTAGTTACTGAGAAAAGTGTTACGAAAAATTTACCATTGAGCCTATGGGAGAAAAAATGACTAAGTTGTTAAACAGGAAAAAGATGTCAGACTGACTTGAAAATCACTTACACCTTAGGGGACCCCAATAGGAGTCTGCATACAAAATTTCAGAACCCTAGGATTAGTAGTTACTGAGAAAAGTGTTACGAAAAATTTACCATTGAGCCTATGGGAGAAAAAATGACTAAGTCGTTAAACAGGAAGTAGATGTCAGACTGACCTGAAAATCACTTACACCTTGGGGGACCCCTATAGGAGTCTGCATACAAAATTTCAGAACCCTAGGATTAGTAGTTACTGAGAAAAGTGTTACGAAAAAAAGTGTGACGGACGCATGGACGGACGGACACCGGCATTTCCAAGTCCCCGCTCCGCGTTGCGGCGGGGGACAATAAAAATATCATATGTAGGTTATTGCACTGTTAATATCATTCAGAGGATTTAACAGTAAATGGACTTTAATGTGAAGTAGATGAGCTTACTCACAATATTGTAGTTTTGATTAACACAAAATATAATGATACTGGTACTCATATCCAGGGGTGTAACAATTCACCGGTGCATCACGATATTTTATCCCACGATCCAGAAATCGATACCGTGTTTGACTTCGTGATTCCGATCCAATCCAAAAAATTTCGTATTCATCTTTGGTAGGAAGATAAAAAAAGCGTGCCTCCGGTGTCAACAATGGCACAAAATATTGTCTGTGGGACTGAAATAAAATCTTTTGCTTGAAAAGACTTCGGTTTACAGTCTATATAACACATGAAAATTATACTTCTTAAACATTACCATCAATTTACAATGATATGACAAGCAGGTCTTTTGTAAGTTATGAGAGTAAAAGGTATCGTGAAACGGACCGGATCGTGAGCCAGGTATCGTGATCTGTATCGGATCGTGGGGAATAGGTATCGTTACACCCCTACTAATATCAATCATATTCATTCTTTGATTGCCATGATGACAAATAGAACATTAAATGGCTTGTTTTAAATTTAAAGGAGACTTCGACTACATGTATCTGGTTTTGTCTTGTTTCCTTCATTATTTTGAGTTTGTTATTTTTAATTGTCTTATGTTCCTACACTTTTACCTTTGAGCCACAAATAAACAAAAAACAAGAGCTCTATTTTGAATATTTTAATAGTTAACATGTACAAAACTATTCTCCATCCAATCATCACAAGATATATATAACAAAAGGGAGATAAATTATCACAGTGAAACATTCATAAACAGTAAAATCCTCAACAAGTAAAATGTTTATCTGGAAACATTGTAAAATGTTTATCAACAAACATTTTCTTAAGTACTACATGTATATTGTAAATTTATGTATGATCATTAAACAAAACTTGATAAAAAGCACAAAAACACTAATGTATATAAATTGTTATATGTTTTGTATCCTTTTAAAACACAAGTTATTTAAAGTACTTAATATAAAAAGAGTAACATTTTGAAATAGATTCAAAACCATTCAAAAACATGGATAAACAAAAACATTATCACAATCATGAAAACAACAACATGATGGAAAAAACACTAAAATACATGTTCAAATAACAACAGTTCTTTAGTTTTAAATAAAACTACACCTGTTTCCGCTCCAAAGAGCTCTGTCAGATCATTTATTCAGAAAAAATCAACATATAAATTCTACTGTAAGGATTATAGAAATATTTAAAATCTTCACTAAGTAATGGGTAGGAGGTTAATATAACTCAAACTCTGGATTAAAAGAGTAAGACACGAAATAGTGGGGGTACCATGGGTAAAATGATAAATCATGTGAAAACATAAGAAATTGATCATGACAGAATTTATATATGAAAATGGAATTTTAAAATAATCTCAGAAAAATAATCATTACTGGTATTAGCAAAAATCAATTCAAGGGGAGATAATCGTAACAATAAATGATTTAAAACCTGAATGTGGATTTTGATTTAAGTTCATATAAAAAAATTATTACAAATATTTCAATACTGCTTGGTTGAAAAGCTGTGCAAGTGATAACATTTGCAAAAAGCATCAATATATAAATCTCACAAAGAGAAAAACAGTGTATATATTTTTTCTGCATAAAATTTTGACAAACTTGTTTTCTTTGGTTGACAAATGTCACATAACATTATCCAGAATTAATTAATACATTGTTTGAATTTGGACAATAACTATATCATATATCATAAAATTCCATAAGGTGTGTCTGTTCATAAAAATTACAAAAATAGTGCATATAAAAATTCTTTGATTATTCTACATGAACATCAGTAATGCTGACTTGGCTAACAATTCAATTATAATAAATAGAATTATTAAAATTATTAATTAGTATAATTAAATTATAATACTTTGTGATTGTGGTATAAATTTGAAATTTAATGCTATAGTGATTTTTGATCTACATGCTAAAATTATAATACTTTGTGTCTGTAATACAAATTTAAATTTAATGCTTTTCGTATTTGATTTTTTATCTACATCCTATCGAAATCAAAATTATTGGATAAATAATTGAAAATACAAGAATTTTTATGATTAGAATTAAATCAATTGCTTTATTCTATTACATGAATTTTCTCTGAATATTATTAAGGATTCCAGATCATTTATACAGGTTTTTTTTTTATCTATAATACTAAACCGGATTTTAATGCTATTTCAAAGGCTTTGATCTGCAAATAACAATCAAATACACAATACTGTTAAAATTTAAGATTGTGAATCATTCATAATCATTGTAAATATATGTAATACTATAACAAACTCAATGCTATTTCGATGTTTTGATCTTGGTCTATAGTTACTGATAAAAATTATTTAATAATACTCTGCTTGTATTAAATACTAATGTGGATAAAGGACTAGAGCCACGAACATCCATTTTTGGCCCTTTTAATACTCAAATATCAAAATTGGTTTGTTTTACACCAAAATTTGTGTATGTATGTATGTATTCAAAGATAGCCTTAATCAGTGATTTTTCTCTTTTTGGTCAAAATGACTTGTTCTTCAGTCACAATTTTGTGAATTTCTATGTGGCACCACCCCTCGCCCATCGAAATTTTTGTTGAAATATGAAGAAAATAATGTATTTATAAAATCTAAGCAAAAATATTTATGGGCGAGGGGTGGCGCCCATGTCATTTTCACCAAAAACCAGGTGGAAAATTGTGAAATTTTGCTGTAATTAGCACATTTTCAATTTAAGCGTCACTTTATGACGTCATTTCAACGTCACAAGTACAGAAAACTTTAAAATTGATTTTGTTTTGTAACAAGTCACCATTCTAGAGTACTTGGCCACAAAAATCTTATCTAACAAATGAATTTGAAAAAATTGCCCGATTTAGGGCCAAATATGAGGGTTCATGGCTTTAGTCCTTTAATGCTATTTCAGAATTATTTTGGTCTACTTGCTTGTATGGAATCAATCTCTTCTTTAAATTCATTTGATGTCTAATTGAAAACTTTTATCAAATAAACATAGAATACATGTACTCAATTTTGAAAGTAACAATATTAATTATAAAAAACATGTAAAAGTGTATAATAATGCTGGTGAATAAAATAGCAAAATATATTTTTTTCTTGCAAAAAGCAATAATATTGTAAAATGTGAACATCTGAATAATACATTTATAACAAAAATTTTCTATTTTTCTTTTTAAATTCTTTTAAAAATAATATTAGTGTTAGTAAAGCTTTAATACTATTTGTTGGTATAATTTAGCACTTTTTTGGTCACATAATCTTTTTGACACAATTAGACAATATATTATAAAGCTTTTGATATGATAGAACATTGGGGGTTTTCCATTTTATGGTCATCATAATTTAAAAGGACAAAGAAAAATATATGAAATTTTGAATAAAAGAAGGAAATGACAAATGAACAAATAAGATCAAGACAACTACACGTTTTCATTTTGAAAAATGAACTCTAGATAAATAACCATGAAAATTAAATCAAGGTCTTATAAAAGCTTCCTGAAATATTTATGAAGATAAGGTTACAAATATGACTAAATAAATGAGAAGTTGTACTAAAATTCATGTACAAAAGATTAATGAAAATCCTAATCAAATCTCATACCATATAAAAAGGGGGACGGTTGAATTATTCTATGGGAATTTTTTCTAGTATACATGTTATTGATCATGTCAGATTCTTAGTTGGATAATATGTCAATTTACAATGTACTTCAATTTTACCTAAATTCTTACTATATTTCAAATATTATAACTTAACCAAAATTAAATTTCTTGAACTTATAATTTCTTCTTCATTATTTACTCTGGTTATATAAAATTAAACTTTGTTTTTGTTGTTTTGTTCTTTAATATTGGAAAAGAGGTGGTACAAAAACACAATCTTTTAAAACTAAATGAAAATGAAAACAACTTTTTCAGTTTGAGCGCACAATTAATGTTCCCATGTTTAAAAACTGTATTTTCTAGTAAATGCAGCAAACATTGTTTTAAAAATGTCATTGGTTGAAAATGATGCAATAATTTTAAGCAAATTCATTGGTCAAAATTACAAGGCAGTAAATGTAAAGCTACACAGCCATTGGGTGTTTCCCAGTGACTACTTGATGGGCTTGTATATCGTCCAAAACTCCTCGGAAAGACTCGACACTGACATGTCCTTTAGGATGCTGACTTGCGGCAGTATTGTAAACTTGGTCGAAGGTATCTCCTGTCATCTGTACTCCTATGTTTGAAAATATTGCTTTGAGCTGTTGAAAAAAGAAAACAACAAAATCTTAAAATTGAGAAAAAAATGATTTCCATTAATTTGAAATGTTATAAAAATGTCAGCTTTGCCATTTTACTGGTCACAAATTAAAAACTTTATATAATCTTATTTTTCATTTCCTTTGATGGTTAATGATTGATGTTTGCTTCTAATCAACACTAAAAGTCTAAGTCATTTGTTTGTAAAATGCTGCCTTATATTATTACTATATAAATGTAAAGAAACACTAATTTCAATAAATTACAAATGCTTGTTTTTTTTTAAAAAACTTAACAAACTGTGTCCAATATAAACTAACTGTTACCAGCTTAAATAAAATATCATTAAACAATTTTATTTTTCAAATATCTCCCTTGCATCTATGTTTTTCAAAAATTTAATGTAATAGCATATTGAAGTAATGTCATGATTTTTTATTCTTAATTATCTCCCTTTTCTACTTTACAAAAAAATAAAATCAACATACTTGTTCTTTGCTCCTTGGCAGTAAGAAATCTTTCTCATACACATTGAATCGACTGAACATAGATGGATTGACAAGGCCGTAAGCATCAGACTCGTCACCATAATTTTTAGTATCATCTACACGTCTAATTCTGGGTGCGTGTAGATCTGTTCTGATTGTTGGTACCCCATAGGTTCTGTAATCTACGAAGAAAATTACAAAGTAATTATAAATCAATCAGACACAAATTAAAATTGTTTGTCAGTTTGTCTGCATTAGTGCTTTTTGTCGTAAGTCTGCTTTCAAATTACTTGAATATTGTCCCAGACAGAGTTTCCCCAAGTTTTTTCTTCCATTAAGACTGAATTATGTAATTTTTTATTCTTTCGAATTTTAATGTTGTACTACATGTAAAATTTCCCCCATAATTTGCTTTAATCCTTTTTTATTTTGTTATTTTACAATAAAAGCCTCTCTGTTAAGTCGTTTATACATAACTTCCTTAAGATGCAGTTTTTCATTTTTTTATTTAGCATTAATTAATTTTTTTTCAACAAGGTACATAGAACTAAGGCAAGCATTAAAGATAAGTTATAGACTATACCTCTTGTGGAAATACCACCAACCACTGCGTTGATCATATTAGCACTAGTTCTGTGATCACCAATGGCTTTGTCGATCTGTAACTTAAGTCTTCGTGGAGTACTCTCAGCACTGTGAACAGACTTCCTCTGTAAATCCTCATCAGACACACCACTTTGACTTCTACCCGCTGATGTAGGCTTGTCTGAAATGGCAATATTGTGAATTGTAGTTGTTTGATAACAGTGGGGTGTTAAATTAATGTACAAAACAAAACATATGATAATGTAAACATGGAAATTTTCGGAGGGTGATATTTTCACATTTTAGATCAATCGAGTGGGGGATATTTTTGCCGATATTTTGTGATCATGAATTATTTGAAAATAATGCCCAGTTAATGTTTCTATATTTACAGTACACGTTTAAAGAGAAATCATGAGAAAAATAGATGGCCCTCCAAAATCATAATCATTATCAGATCCTTAATCATTATTAATGCAAAATTCAAAAAGTCAATCAAGCATAAAATTTAGGTCAATGTCACTTTATAAGCAAACTATACCTAACTTTTCAAGACTATTCCACTGGAAATGTCCTATGCTCTATTTAAGACTCTTTTTATCCATTTCCAAAATGTTTAGAGTCCTTTTTATATAATAATACATGTAATACCAATATAATGAATAACTTTGCATAATTATCTCATGTAAAGTTTCCTCAATTTTTTTAAAGCAGTTTGGAAGGTACCACGACGAACAGAAAGGAGTCTTATAATACGTTTTCAGGACAAATTATAACATACCAAGGGAGATAAATTGACTGACATAACACCTTCAACAGGAAGAGGTATAAGCTAGTCAACACCTGACATGGAATGTGATGAGTGCAATAACAATCAAAAATCGAAACACAAGTTTGGTGCAGGACACCCTAAGGATCATTCATCCCAAGTTTCATTAAATTCTGTTCAGTAGTTTCAAAGGAGAAAATTTTTGAAAATTGTTAACAGACAACAACAGACGACGACAGACGAAGACGGACGCCAAGTGCTGGCAATAGCTCACATGGACCGTTGGTCCAGGTGAGCTAAAAATAAATCTATATATCCTTTTTATCAAAACCCAGTACAACCTACCATCTTTATCTGGGAGTCCAGATTTCATTTTATCTTTCCAATTCAAGAAGTTGGAGAATTCCAGGTAATCGATGCAGCCATCTTTGTTAGCATCACAGCTGTCGAGTAACTGTTCTAATAATTCTGGTTCAAGCGGCAGATGATACTGTATACACACTTCACGTAAATCGTTGATGTCAATTTTACCCTTTCCTTCCTAAAATAAGACAACAATTTTATCATGACAAGTTAGACATTGAATATGTTATGTATGCAATGATAAAACATTATGTCAATTTCTTTTTTAGAAGTTATTGAGACTAACTTAAATCATATATTGGTTGAAGCAATTTCTTTCTCTCTTTTTCAAAAAGTTTGTCCACTAAATTTGACTATCATTTTGCAACTTCAATCAATATTAAGTATCTTATGTGTTTAATCTTATATTACTTGCATATGTAATTGAATAATTTTGTGAACTGGGTATTTTGCTGACAAATTGTTTATTCAAATAAAGGAATCCACAATGCATTATACATGTATGGAAAATCAGTGTCAAAGGAGACGAAATCAAAACTGTTTTGTTATTTTATGAATACCTTTTTCACTAAAAGCACTTACTTTTATCGTCTTTAAAACTCCAGTTTCATATAAAAAAATCAAAATCAAAATCAAAGCAAATGAAACCAATGATATTTTGTTCCCTCTGTATTTCATTAATATTATTTAATCATTTGCTTGCTTGATGTTTTTTTTTCCTACCTTATCATAATATCTAAATGCATGCATGAGATCATTAAAGTTATGAAAGTTGGCCTTCTTGAGATGTTGTCTAATGGCGGCCAGTACTCCACGCTGTCTATCCTTTCCACGGAGGTAGTCCGCTGGTGCTCGTCCATGCATTAAATCCCCACATCCATATTCATCTGGTTTAACTAAGATACCATAGGTATGATCAGGTGCAGTCTTCAATGTATCTTTGATTCTGAAAAGAAAAAAAAAACATTTTATTTTAATTTGCAAAAGTTATACATTATATCAAAATGTTCAGAAGTCTCCAAAGCATGCACAATCTAGTTATAAATATAACTTTGTCCCAAATAATTAAAAGTGAGCATTTAATTTAGAAACAAATATTTGTTTGCGTTCATAGCACTTAAAAAAAACCCGAAAATTCTGCATATAACTGCAACAATACTCAGTGGTGTTTTTTAAAATGCAAATAGAGAAAAACCATGAGAAAAGAGCTTCATCATTAACAGTTATATAACAGAAAGTGATTTTTCTTTCAGTTACACACCAAGTTTGTAGATAATTGTATAACATATCTTTTTATCAAAACAACTTTTTCTTCCAGGTCAGGTTAAAAAACAAATATAAATGGGAAATATCTTACGGATCGTGTACTAGGCCAAGTTGGGGCTGTGATCTCTCTCTGAAGTCATCCACGCGTTTTGATACTATTTTCGTTGCCTTTTCCTGTTCTGTCTCATGTAACCATTTAAGAGTTTTCTTGACCTTGATTCCAGCATTGTTGTGTGGTGTTGGGATACCAAATTTAGAATCTTGGAAAAAACTTGGTGAGGTATATCCACGCTGCAGTTGTTCTCCGACATCAAAATTGGCATGAGTACGTCGGTACAATTCTCGACCTACGCCTGATTCTTGATCCACTTCTGCATAAGTCTTGTTTGGGTTGATCAATCCACCAGCACCAATATCTGTAAGGTTGAAAAATTAAAAAAATTCATTTACAAGAGATTTATAAATAGACTTAACAAGATGCCATAATAATTATCTCAAAAAGATTCATGATTCCACAACTAATATTAACATTCAGAAACAGCTTAACAGGTAACTTTTTAAATCATTTTGATCTTTTCAGCCCTTTATATTACTCTTTTTTTGGTAAATTCTTCAAAACTGTAAATGGGATTTTTTGGGGGCATGTCCTACATTGTAGATGTTTGTGATTTCTCTTTTGAAAGATATTTGTGATGTTTTATTTTAGTGAAATATCTGTGCTTTCATAAGTATTTTTATAAAAACCATAAATTTTGCAAAAATGTTAGTTACAAGTTCAGAAATTCCTAACAAACATCCCCCATTTATAATAGTTTCTCATTACCTAATTCAGTAGGGATACCAAATGTAAACGCATCCTTGTTTAGACCTCTTGGTAAATTTCCAGTTTGGTCATGACAGACCCCAAGTGGAGCCCTAACATGACTTGCATAAATATTTTCTTTCCTATCAAATTTCTTCTGTTGGAACAGGGTCTTTGGGAATGGGTTTACAAGTTCGCATGCGGTATTGGATGAGGTCGTGTTTATCCCATGAGTCATATCTGCTGCCCATTGCCTATGAGGATCCTCTGCTTTGCCATAAAATACTCGCATTTGCCCAGCATCTGGACGGACTGTAGCTCTGAATCTACGAATGACGTCAGCTGAAGGAGGCTGGAAAAATAGTTATACTATAAATATTCTAAAAAAAAACATTTTTAATTAACTTGCGATTAACACTGCAAATTTTTAATTGGAAATTCACAGTGAAACTTATGTCATTACATGGTGATATAAATTCACATATATTAATGAAACGACTCTGACAAAAAAAAAGTATATAGATATCATTAATCATTTAGGGTTCAAATAAGCAATGTTTTAATTTGAGGTCTGACAACCCTCCATATCATACATGAATTATATAATGAAACTGTTCCTTTGTATTTGATCACAAATTATTGATTGTATGCTGTTAATATCAATGAAAAATGAAAAAAAAAAACTTTTAAATCAATGCAGATCATTTACTGCATCATTTACATGTACAGGGGTGGATCCAACATGTTTTTTGCTGAGCAAAGTGAGGTGCAAATTTTTTTTGGGTGTTTTCTTACATGAATTTTGTGTAACAAACATAATTTTTGTCACTTCTAGGGGGCTTACGCCCAGTATGCCTTTCCGTGGATCTGCTCCTGATCTAAGAGCTTACCCTTTCATCTCTTGGTTTCATACATAACTCAGCTGTATCACCAGATATTGTTAACTTCCCAGCCTAAAACATAGAAAATAAATAAATGATCACAGCTCAGAAGACCTGATTGTGTTCTAAATTAGTAGAAGTTGTGGCTCAGGTCAGATTAAAAAAGGTGTCTGAGGCCCAAAAAAAATATGCAACTCATTCAGAATATATTTACACACAGTAAATTAAATCTTAAAAAAAATCAGTCTTATGTTACTAGTGTAATGTCAGATTGTCTCTTATTGGAGAACAGTGGGATTTAATATTCAAGTCGTCCCTAATCACTCATTCCATTGATCCAAAATAACATTGTGCAATTTGTGGAGTTTTAATTTGCAATTAATACAATGTGCTGTGTACACATCTCACCGTCTTATATAAAGTAAAATATGTTTCTTTGCTATATCTTCACTAGCTTTTAATGCAGAGTCTTTCTTATGTTATATGCTCCCAAAAGGAGTGATAATAGTAGAAATGTAGTTGTACTATGAGCTTAATTTTCCTTCAACATCCAGTTTAACACGGTTGTTTTGCTAAACTTTCAGTGTGTTTTTCACAGTTTTTTCTTTGGAATTTTCTGACGCATTAATCGCACATGTAACCCATAAGTAAATTTCAAGCTAGAGTTTTTAAATTCGTATATAAAATATTTCAATTCAACCTATCATATGCTCCCAAAGGGAGGGATAATAAGAAATGTCAATATTCTAGTTGTACTATGACCTGAATTTTCCTTCAACGCCCAGTATAGCAGGCTCGTTTTCCCAAATGCTTTTTTCTTTATAAATTTTAAACGTCATTTTCTTTATAAATTTTAAACGTCATTTTCTTTATAAATTTTAAACGTCATTTTCTTTATAAATTTCAAACGTCATTAAACGCAGGCATAGCCAACAAGAAAAGCTATTTTCAAGAAAAAAATGATTAAACTAATTGAAACCCTGGGGGCGTAACAGGTTTAACCTGCCTCAGATTAAATATTTAAGTTTGAGAGATATCTAACAAGAATATGTCCAAAAGACATAATGCCCCATCTCGCAACATCTATTTTTTCCACAATCACTAAAGCATCAACATGGTTGCTATTAAAGCACTTGTCAGTCAGAAGGAATGGACTTAAACTTAACCTTTCTTCTATAAGTGGTCATTCATGCAGAAAATATAGGAAACTGCCAGCATCCGAAGCATGCATTGTACTAAACATCACTAGGTTCACCTACCATACCAATAGAGTTGATGTTGCACATGTCAGTAAAAAAGGAATGGTCTTTATCCATTCTTCTATAAGTGGTCATTCATGCAGAAAATATAGGTCACAGCCACATCATAACAATAGAGTAGATGTGGCACATGTCAGTAAATGGAAATGGACTTTAACCAGTCTTCTTTAAGAGGCCATCCATGTGGAAAATATAGGTCACACCCAGCATCCGAAGCATGCATTGTGCTTAGCATCACTAAGTGCACCTACCATACCTATTTGGTTGGTATGGCACTTGTCAGTAAGGAGGAATGGACTTGAACCATTCTTCTATAATTGGTCATACGTGCAGAAAATATAGGTCACATCCAGCATCCGAAGCATGTATTGTGCTAAGCATCACTAGGTGCACCTACAATACCAATTTGGTTACTATGGCACTTGCCAGTCAGAAGGAATTCTTCTATAAGTGGTCATTCAAGTGGAAAATATAGGTCACTGCCAGAATCCGAAGCATGCATTGTGCTTAGCATCACTAGGTACACATACCATACCAATATGATTGATGTAGCACTTGTCAGTTAGAGGCAGTTAGAGACAGAGCACACAGAGGACCTCAAATATAGACTGACAATAGTAGCCGAGTCCATACTAGCAACAGAGAGGCTTAATTCATAGATAATAGACACAGACGGATCCCTTCCACCACCGGATCCGGCTAATACTCAATCCTAAATCTTGACGCATGCGTAACTAAAGTACCAAGAGTTATTACCGAGTTGATAGTAAAAGCGAGAAAAGTACCTCCTGAGACAATTACTGTCGTTAGACTGTAGATTGAAGATTGAGGATAGAGGGAGTAGACTTTAACCATTTTTCTGTAGCTGATCATTTATGCAGAAAATATAGGTCACATCCAGCATCCGAAGCATGCAATGTTCTTATCATCACTAAATGCACCTACCATACCAATATGATTGATGTGGCATTTGTCAGTAAGTGCCAATTTGGAAATATGGGATTTGGGACGGACATCCGAACGGAAGGACGGACGAACAGACAAACGGACGGACGAACAGACCCGAACACTATATGCCCCTTTACTTTCGTAGATGGGGCATAATAATACAATGTACATTGCAACTTCTGAAAAAGAAAAGGGACTGCGCTCACACCTTATGAACAGATCACTCTGAAGCAGTGACCAAATAAGCCTTGACAATGTAGAAAGTGTAAATGTATACATTCCATTGCATGAATACATTATGCTTTGGAATATAAATGACGGGGGTGTGTAAAACACAATACACAGATACCAGATACCAGATACCAGATATCAGATACCAGATACCAGATACCAGACACAGAAATTTAGATACACAATTAATTTGGACAGTAAACTTTTTAATATTAATAAGATAATTTCAAAGATCTGTATCATTTCTTGATTTTCACCGTTATTTTTAATTACATAATATTGACAACATTAATTCTTAAACGCACAGCAGCATTGGGTGCAAGAAACAGAGAAACAGGAAACAATTAAGAAACAAGCAATTTATAAATGTTTTATAAGAATTATAAACTCTAACTACAACTTAATTAATGTCTACAGATGATTATTGCATTTAGATTAGTCATTTCAATGATTTATTTGACTGTTGACCAATATCAGCAAGGGTACCCAATTTAAAATTGGCATATTGTAAAACATGGAGTCCGAAAATAAAGACAGATATTTTTTTTTTTAAATAATACCAATACCAAACAAATTCAGTTTTTATTGTAACTTTTCAAATATATTGTTTTAATCATACTGTCTTTAAATTTAAAAACATAATCCCGTATGCTACGTTCAAATGTAACAACAAAATCTGCTGAATAAGAACTAAAACATTAAAAAAATATAGTAAGTAGTATTCCGGCCTGTCCCGGATAGATTAACCGAGCAGCAATCAATATTGTTGGGCCTTGGAGAATAACTCGGTCAAGGGTTGACACTTTATTCAAGCAGCAACAGTGTGAAAGTGATGCGGTAAAATACTGAAAAAAGGGGGATGTAATTAACACATAATATATCGAAAAATGTTAAAGTTCATATATAAAACAGCAATGGGGGTCATGAATTATCATTAATCAATTAAATATTCAATTAAGAAAAACGTTATTAAAGTTCTACAGTCCATAAATTGTTTATAATAAACGGGAAATTCCCTTCGTCTGGTACGATGTTTATTTTCACTTTTCTTGTTGAATAAATGTTGTATCCAGAGAAAATAAATGCGTAGTTCGATTCAAAACATGTTAAATCAGCTATTTAAAACAGTTAAAAAATGTTACTCACGCTGTGGATAGCCACAAATCACAGAGCGTGCATCGTCTGTCCTTTGTTTTTCATGACACGGGGGAAACTGACAAAGGGGACGGAGATGTGGTTCAACTCATGTAAATTTAACATTGAAGAGACGAAGAGTCGTAAGAGTTCGAATACATAAATCCAGAGAGGTAATCATAAATGGAGTTATCCCGCGTAAGTCACTGTTAGGAAACGGCACTGTCGGTTTCACATTTCATGAGAAAAATAATTATGAATAAATATTCCAAATAAACCCAACACACAAATGTGTAACAGAACACTCCCCGTCTGATATCCAGGGGAATATCACTATTTTTTTTTTATCATAATAAAGCACATAAATCCAAATGTCATTAAAGAATCTGATATGTAGAGTTTTCGGAATACGGAAAGTCTTCTTGGTGAGGATAAGATAATTCCAACGTTGTATGGCTTCCAGTGTTGCCCAATGGGAAGATCCAGCGTTGCCACGCACGGCGTGGTGAAGAAGGTAATCACAGAGGAAAGTCACCCTTCAGATGTTGATGATGATAGAAAACGAAAACATGTCACAGAATGTTTATTCAAATATATACAGTTTGCACAAGGTGCAAAGGACTTCAAGTCTCTGTTTCATCCGCTTCGACTAATAGGACCAGTTCGGTGATTGGTCGGGTGTATGTCTTAGGTTTCCTGTCCACCATTATACGGACTTCGACCTTTCGAACGTGGTCGTCGGACCCTTGTATGGTGTTGCTGATTATGCCGGTCGGCCACTGTGTTCTACACAAACTATTGTCCTTTACAAGAACTACATCGCCCACACGGAGGTCTCTCCGCACTTCCGTCCATTTTCGTCGCTTTTGTAAGAGTTGTAAATACTCTTTTTTTCCAGCGAGTCCAAAACATGCTGGCCAAAGCTTGAACCCGTTTCCATTCAATTCTGTATAAATCTCGTTTGTCGGTGGGTTCTGATTGGTCAATCGCATAGATGTAGTCCGTCTTTTGAGTCAATAACATTGCCGGTGTAAGAATTAATGGAGATTCCGGGTCGGAAGATACAGGAATCAACGGTCTAGAGTTGATATTGAACGTGTTCAACACGTCGTGTGTAAGAGTTTTCCCGGAATTCTCTAAGAACAGTGAATCAAGAATTCGCCTGGTAACCCCGATCATGCGTTCCCAGACGCCGCCCATGTGGGATGAATGAGCTGGGTTGAACTGCCACGTTGCACCCGAATCGTGAAGATACGTGGATAAGATCGGATCTTCGTCAACGTTGATTTGCGTGTCACCGGGTTTGACGGTTTTAATGTTTAACTCCTTTACTGCACCGACGAAATTTGTCCCTTGGTCGGACCGAAAGAGCTTAACTTTCCCACGGACTGAAGTGAAACGTTTTAAAGCGTTAATGAATGCGGACGAAGTCATTTCCTCTACGAGCTCGATATGTACTGCCCTTATAATGAGACACGTAAACATGACTGCCCATCGTTTCGAGTTAGCGCTTCCTCCTCGTGTTTTTCGTGTCACTATTTGCCACGGCCCAAATACATCTACTCCGACGTTAGTAAACGGAGGTGACGGTTCGAGACGATCCCTTGGCAGATCGGCCATAATCTGTGTTTGTAACTTCCCTCGGAGTTTCCGACATACGAGGCACTGGTGAATTACGCTAGAGATTAGGCGTTTTACGCTAGTTATCCAGAAGCCTGCTGATCGGATTGCACCTTCGGTAAAGTGACGACCCTGATGCTTGATCTCCTGATGGAAATGTTTCACTAGAAGCGGTGCTATCCTGTGACGTCCAGGGATGATTATCGGTTTCTTCTCTATGACGTTGGCGTCAGAATGATCTATGCGGCCACCGACTCTAAGTAGGCCATAATCGTCTAGGTATGGATTAAGATCACGAATCGGACTTCGTTTCGGTAACGTCTCCTTGCGCAGGATGCACTGAATTTCCTCTTCGTACACTTCGGTTTGCGCGCTTCTAATCACAAAGGTTTTAGCGTCTTCGTACAGTTCGACTGTGCTTAATTGTTTTTTGTCCGATTTGTAGAGACGAGCGAATCTTTTAAGTTTAAACACAACTTTAACTAAGTCGTTCCAGGAATCGAGATGTCGGAGACGGTCAGTTTCGAAATTAGATTCGTGTTTACGCTCGGCAGTTGTCTTGTTAACTTGTATGGGACGGATTTCCTTGTCGTCGTCGGGTTGAACGAGTTCACGATCAATATCGGTATCTTCCGGTTGTTTAGAGGCGTTATCTAAAAACTCCTTTGGTCCGCGTAGCCAAACACTATTTTGAAGTTCTTGCGCGAGAATCGATCTCGTGGCTAAGTCCGCAGGGTTGCGGTTGGTCGAAACATAGTTCCACTGCTCGGGTGAACTAAATTTCCTTATGCGTTCAACTCTATTTGCGACATAGATGTAGAATCGTCTCTTTTCGTTGGATATGTAGCCTAGAACCACTTTACTGTCCGTGTAATACTTAATAGCGTCAAATTCTATCTTAAGTTCCGTGACGGCGATCTGAGCTATCTCGATAGCTAGTACGGCGGCACATAGTTCTAAGCGAGGAATAGTATGTCCAGTGGTCGGTGCGACCTTGGCCTTTCCAATGACGAAACCAAGGTCCGGAGATCCATCGGAATCAATTGTCCGGAGATAAACTACAGCTCCTATTGCATCCTGTGAGGCATCAGAGAAGACGTGAAGCTCCTTCTTTGGCTTTTTGCTAAGATAGGGAACGTATGGGCGCGGTATTCGTACCGTTTCTAGAGCCTTGAGTGTTTCTTGCCATTTTTCCCAATCGGAGGCTATCTCTGCCGATACCGGTTCGTCCCAATCGGTAGTGGTCTTGACCAGTCTACGCAGAAGTAGTTTCCCGAATATTATGACAGGCGCAAGGAATCCAATCGGGTCGAATATACTGTTAATTGTTGATAAAATCCCTCGGCGAGTCACGGGCTTTTCGTCACGTGACAGGTTGAATAGAAACTGGTCGGTGTTTACGTCCCATGATATTCCGAGACTACGCTGCAAAGGCTTGTCGTCGGCGTCTAAATCGAGGTCCTTTAGATTTGACGCAAGATCGTTTAGTGGGAAAGCTGCCATAACTTCCGGGCTGTTCGAGGCGAACTTATGCAAGCGTAGGTTGCCATATTCAAGCAAGGCATCTTGCGTGTCTTTCATGATTTTAATAGCAGCTTCTGCTGTGGGACACGAGGTGAGACCGTCATCTACGTAGAAATCGGACGTGATAAAGCTCACGACGTCGCTTCTGTATTTAGGCTCGGCCTCCATGGCAGTTTTATACAATCCAAGGTTGGCTACCGCCGGTGACGGACTATTTCCAAAAACGTGGACCCTCATGCGGTATTCGATGAGTTCCTTTTCAATGTCATTGTCCTTGTACCAGAAGAATCTAAGGTAGTTCCGGTGATCCTCGCGGACGATGAAACAATGGAACATATGTTGTATGTCGGCTGTTACTGCGACCATCTCTCTTCTAAAACGGAGAAGTACTCCGAGGAGACTATGGGCGAGATCGGGTCCTGTAAGCAGTACGTCGTTTAGTGAGACTCCATTATACTTAGCGGAGGAATCGAAAAAGCCCCGGATTTGATCGGGTTTCTTGGAATGGTAGACTCCGAACAAAGGCAAGTACCAGCATTCCTCGCCCTTGTGTAACAGAGGCGCCACTTCGGCGTGGTTGTTGTCCAGTATTTTGGCCATGAAGACTTGGAAGTGCTTCCATTTCTCTGGGTTTTTCTTTAGGCTCCTATCGAGCACAATAGCACGGTGAGTCGCTTGATCCTTGTTGTTAGGCAATGATCTTCGTTTGGATCGAAACGGTAATGGAGCTTCCCAATTCCCGGTTTCGTTTCGTTTGAACTCTATGTCCAATTGTTTGACAAACTGTCGGTCATCTTGTGATAATCCTGGTTTATCATCGTCAGGTGTTTTCTCAAAGATGTCTGGCCCTTTCAAGTCGTCATTACGGTAGCATGGTAAGTTATCACGATGTTCGGTTACGTGAAACTGGTTCGGACATGGTTGCATTATTGAGGGGCGCCCATTCGGTAGAATGAACGTTTTCTTGACGTCGATATCAGATGGTGCATGTTGTCGGTCCAGACAAGTTTCGCCTATAATGACCCAGCCTAACGGCAACTTCTGTGCGAAAGGTTCAAAGTGAGACCCTAATCGTTGGTCGAGGGCGTGGTGTACTGCCGGGAGTGTTCTCCCGATAAGAAGTAGAATCTAACAATTTCTATAAATGGGCGGGATGAAGTTAGCTATATCCCGTAGATGTGGATGGTGTATCGCAACTTCAGGTGTCGGTATTTCAGACTTGTTGTTTGGAATGTCGTTACATTCGATGATTGTCGGTAAATCGGTCTCAAATTCGTTTCCGATAGACCTAACCATAAGGTCGTTTATCTCCTTCCTGACATCAGTGTGCGTCCTGAACAGGTCGAAAGATTGAAGTTCCGGTAAGGTCCTTTAACGTTGAACATATCGAAGAATTCGGTTGTAGCCAGCGTGTGACTACTTTGGTCGTCAATTATTGTGTACATGCGATGTACGGTGGATCTATCGTGTTTGGAAAACACGTCAACTGGCAATATCTTTGCACAAGATTTCCCGCTGTACGTTGAAGCGCATACTTCTGTGCACTTAGCCTGAACGGTGTCCTTGGCGTTGCTTGCCTTTGGAGACTTTCTCTCCCCGCCATTGTTTTGTGGGGATTCACGAGAAAAACTCGCTGGTCGTTGGTCGGAGTTGGAGATGTGCAGAGCTGTCGGGTGACGTGTGCTCTCGCATTCATTGCAAACAACTCTTTCTTTGCAGTTGGCCTTGATATGCCTGTCGGATTCACAACACTTAAAGCAAACGTTGTGTTCCTTTAGCAACTTGATGCGTTCTTCGATTGGTTTGGCCCTGAAACCGTTACATTCATTTAACGAGTGTTTTCCTTTGTGAATAATGCAACGCTCCTTCAGGTTGATTAAATTGCTATTCTCTCTACTGGGCTTGTCTGCGGAGCTATGCCCCGTGCTTTGGTCCGTAGACGTCTTATAAGCGCTAATCTTCCCTTTTCCAGCCTGGGAATGCGGCTTAGTGGAAGGCTGACTATTGTAATCATAGTTAAAACACGGATTGTTTTTGGTTTTTGAAACTTCACGGATAAAATCCGTCAACTCCGAAAGTGGTGCAAATGGAACTTGATGTTTGGTCATGTAATTCGAGGCCTTTGAAGTCCATTTTTCTTGAAGTCCATATGGCAACTTGGAAACTATAGGCAATTGTCCTGATGAGGTGTCGAAATACCCTAACAGGTCCCGAAAGTTCGGATTGCGTTTCAGGCATTGGATGTGTGAGACGAGATCATACAAGTCATATAGACGATCGGTGTCTTTGTTTGTCAATTTGGGGAAGCTTTCTAACTTTTGTCTCAATGCGTGCTCTGTTAATTGTAGCGCACCATAGCGTTCGTCTAAGCGTTCCCAAAGACACTCCAAACCTCTTGTTGGATCGTCGAAGTTCGATGCCTTGATGTTTTTTGCGTACTGCGACGACTTACTCCCGAGCCATTTCTTAAGGAGAATGAGCTCTTCGGAGTTGGAAATTCCTAGTTCGTCCACGACGCCTTTGAATTCGGCCTTCCAAACTGCGTAAGACTCGGCTTTGTCATCAAAGTGGGTGAGACGGGAGAGTAGCAGGTCCTTTCTCAGTAGGAACTTAGTTAATTCTTCGGATGTTGAATCCTTGGTGTCGAAACGGTGTTCCTGCGTCGACGACGACGTTGTCGGCAAGGCATGTCGATCCTGAGTGGATGGCACAAATACGGGAGCATCCCGATTGAGGCCATAAGTATTGCTAGAGGTGTCGACGTCGTCGGTTTCTCGTCGGAAAGGTGTCGATGCCATGGATGGTGGTCCTATCTTCCTAGGTGCTTCAGTTGTAGCAGGCGGTTCGAAAACCGTTACTTTCCTTGCATTGTCGGAGTGCGTCGGATATGTGTTGGTCCCGACGTCGGCTGGATTTTCATCCATCGTATGAGTACTAGTGTGTTGACTAACGTAGTCGTGTACCCGTCGGATCGGGTCAGCCATCGGTAATCATGTAGGTCGACGCCAATGTATGGTTCGTCGTCGATATTTTGACTGCTGTTGTCCTCGAAAGCTCTCGCCTCAGCTTCGGCCATAGCTGCTTCCATGTGGGCTTCTATCATAGTTTTGTCGGCTTGCAACTCCAATTTCTTCCGAAGAGCAGCCGCTGCTTCAATCGCCTCTGCTCTTTCAACTTCGATCCTACGTTGTTCGATATGGCGCTCCATATCTGCCTTTTGTCGTTCGACTTCTGCCTTTTGTTGGTCCAATTCGGCTTTGTGGCTTGCCTTCCGCTGCAACTCGTGTTCCTCTAGTAGAGCCTCTTGTTTCGTTAGAGCAGCTTGTTTAGCTAGGAAGGCTATCTTGGCCTTGGCAGCATCGGCTTTAGCACGCTTGTTTCTTGAAGCGCTTGACGAGCTGCTGGATTTTGAGCCACCCACGGATTTGCATCCGCTATTTGGCTTTGACCTAACTGAGTTGCGTTCTTGTTTCACAGACCCATGTAGTTCTGGTACAGTGGTACTCTGTTGACCTGAGGTGGGCTGTCGTATCGCTGGTGACGCGGGACCAAATGCCTTGGTGGCGTCCTGTAGGTTAGACGTTACTGTATCCAATGTTTGGCGTCTTATATTAACCAACGTGGTGAAAGCCTGGAGGTCTCGATTGCTTTCCTCAGCCCTAGTGGCTTTCATAAATTTTATAAATGCGTCAACTTGACGTTCGTATCTACTAGCAGACTGGGCTATCTTTTCTTGTAAAGCGAGGCAACCTCGTATATTGTCTGGAGGGGTATCGACCTCCTGCAGGAAGGCATTTAACATGCTCCATAGTAGCTCTATGTCTTGAGCGTATTTCTCACGTCTTTCAATGTAGACGTCCATGCCCTTTTCATTCAGAGTTCTAACTCTTTTCTCTGTATTGTCAGATCGTATGTCTGAGCGTTGATCTGGCTCAGTTGGTTGTATGGTGACGTTGTCACCTGTGTCACTCATCATGTCACAATCACTTGTAGCTACGAGAAAAATCTCGAAATTGTGATTTGACTATTTATTTGTGTCTTGACAGTTAGTATTAATAACGTTTGAAAAACGTTTGTGTGCTATCTTGCTTGGCACTAACTTGGTGTGTGATTTGGTACGTGTAAAACACGTTATATCACGGTATTCTATCTAGCTTGTACAGTTAAGGAAAAACTGAGCTGGGTTTATTTTTTACCCAGACCAGGTATTTCAAATCTATTTGGGTGTATCACACAAAACTGTGGTGTGACGGGTCTGCAAAGGTTGGTGTGTGGGCGCTTCTACGGCCGCAGCACACTACAGGAACCAAGAAAATGGTGCGTCTCTCTTGCGAGAGCTCATATAAGTTTTGTATAGAAGGATACAGTTCTTTGCTGGTCTTCTATGGACGTCTCCTGGCGTAGACTGCAGCGACGCTTCTGCAACTGGCGTTGTACGGAGCTATTTTACTATTCCGGCCTGTCCCGGATAGATTAACCGAGCAGCAATCAATATTGTTGGGCCTTGGAGAATAACTCGGTCAAAGGTTGACACTTTATTCAAGCAGCAACAGTGTGAAAGTGATGCGGTAAAATACTGAAAAAAGGGGGATGTAATTAACACATAATATATCGAAAAATGTTAAAGTTCATATATAAAACAGCAATGGGGGTCATGAATTATCATTAATCAATTAAATATTCAATTAAGAAAAACGTTATTAAAGTTCTACAGTCCATAAATTGTTTATAATAAACGGGAAATTCCCTTCGTCTGGTACGATGTTTATTTTCACTTTTCTTGTTGAATAAATGTTGTATCCAGAGAAAATAAATGCGTAGTTCGATTCAAAACATGTTAAATCAGCTATTTAAAACAGTTAAAAAATGTTACTCACGCTGTGGATAGCCACAAATCACAGAGCGTGCATCGTCTGTCCTTTGTTTTTCATGACACGGGGGAAACTGACAAAGGGGACGGAGACGTGGTTCAACTCATGTAAATTTAACATTGAAGAGACGAAGAGTCGTAAGAGTTCGAATACATAAATCCAGAGAGGTAATCATAAATGGAGTTATCCCGCGTAAGTCACTGTTAGGAAACGGCACTGTCGGTTTCACATTTCATGAGAAAAATAATTATGAATAAATATTCCAAATAAACCCAACACACAAATGTGTAACAGAACAAGTAGCATTTCTTTGGAAAATTTTAAAAGTCAGTATGATTTAACAATATAAATCTGAATGATTACCATTAAAGTTTATAATTTATATTAAAATCTAAGACCAATTCCCAATCCGTCCATCCATATATGACCTACCAATTTGTTTCGGGTACCTATTTAGATCACGATTTGTTCTATTGTTTTTATGATCAAGGCCGTACCACTCATCAGCGACCCAAGCCTTTTATTTGATTTTTACACTAGATGATATATTGAGTGATGACATATTGTCTTAAGCTGTATAATTTTTGATCCTCTATTACATAAAAAGGGCATACTTAAATAAAACTCTTACAATTATTAACAACTAATTCAAATATGGCATTAATTATTTAGCATTGTCCATGCATGTACAAGTGTATATATACCTGCAGAAGTTCCAGAAATAATTCTAAAGGAAGAGGGTGCACATCTTCCAAGACCTCTTGTTTCCTGCTGTTTCTCATGTCTAACTATTTTTTCTGGCAAATGGGAGGTCGCATGCCCAACTTGACGGTTCTACATTCGTCGATATATCGTTTTGGTTTGCAGAGGAAAATTGCAGCCGGGGAAAAATACTTTTCGTTTTTATGTATATATATGACTTACTAGTATCAGGAATTATGGAAGCTGACTTGACTTTTTACAAAAATCATAATGAGTGCTCCAATCAATGATACGACTGGCCTGCTAAGGATGAACCATATTTATCACAAAAATTGTTAAGAAAAGAAACGATTATACCCATATATACCCCCGCTTTTCCCCTCAAAAACACCAGAGAACGGCAAATTGAACTGCTAAAAATTATTAACTGTAATGAATTAAGAAAAAATATGTAGCACTAAAAACTTATCTGCATTATACTTAAAAAGGTCTAAATAGTACTATTTAGATATTTTGAGGGGCGGTCATATGTTTTATTTTTGTAATTTTATGCCTGTAATCATTAAAGGTCCGAAAATGATGATTAATTTATATAAGTCTAGACAGGTCAGTTCCACTGGCCACATGACCATCTGGGAATAGAAAGAAACATCACAGAGATAAAAATCCATAAATCTCTGATCCTGATGTTTATTGCTATTTTGATAACCATTGTAACTGTAAAGATTAAAGTCTAGATCACAGTTAGAATTCTTTATTAATAAGATTGTTGAATTAATTTGTTATGCTACACAGCTGATTGATATTTGAGTTTTTGTCTGTCTCTCTTGATACTGCTTGGAAGCTTTGGTGGCATTTTAAAATTAAATGGGGGTAGATTATGTTAAAGCATAATAGCCTAAACAACATGTTTGAATCATCTTAAAGCATGTTAATAGTTAGCATACATGTACATGTATAGGTTAAAATATTTTGTTTTGTCATGTATCGTATCTGGTATCTGGTATCTGGTATCTGATATCTGGTATCTGGTATCTGTGTATTGTGTTTTACACACCCCCTATAAATGACAGAACATCACACAAAATCTTAACTTACAGGTCTTAGACTTGGTGACCAATCTTTGTATTTTCCTGCATAAATTCCAGTTGTGCTTCCAAGATTAGGAAGTTTCACTTGAGTTGATGTAGCCATTGTGTAAAATCAAACCAATACACAGATAAGAAGTGACCCTGTGTACTTTTTGTATTGGTTTGATGTCGAAAAATCCAAGAAAATGCTGGGAAAAACTGCTTTAACGTGCTGCTGTACTGGCCTCCTTTGTTGACAAATCCCTAGCAACAAAGGTCACAAGGTCATTCTCAACAAGAAAAGCTAAGATTAAAGTTAGTTTAGAATAAAGTTTTTGATTTCATTTGAGTTTAATTTGGTAAAATTTATAGTCAAAATTGTAATTAGACCCATGTAGATTTTATTTTAATTTTTAAAACGAGTTTTAAATGAGAAATTCAACTATTAATTGAATTCCGGAAATACTAAACCGAAAAAAGTTTTGATTTTATCTTTGAAATTAAAACATCTTGTGGAATCAGACTACTTTTGACAACTCGACGCAAAATTTTGAAAAAATGATAAAAATGGGTTAAAAAGTGATTTCGGCTGAAGATAGTTTAATGTCATTCAGATGGAATCATATGGCTCAACAGGTACAAATCTAGACAACAATATCAATTCAACAGGAACTAAAAAAACTGGTAAGAACACCAAAATATGGGAAGTGATTTTTGTCACAGTTCAGTGCTCTTTTTACAAGAAAGAACAAATAGAAGATAAGAAGATAGAAGATAAGATTTATTTAACGTCGGTGAGTACACATCAGTGATGCGATGTGTACACAAGTCAAACAATTAACATAAGCTCTGAAGAGCTTTTTACCGACAGCAAGATTTACGACCGTTTGGCTAATAGGAGGCCCTTGCATGGTCACCAGGCTTGTGTGGGAGGAAAGCTCGATATTCCAAGCTGGAAAATCGGTGAAACCCACGAGCAACGGTAGGTGCCTGGAAACCTTGACACGTGTGGGGCTCGAACCAACAGAGGTGTCGACCTGTGATTTAAGGTCCAGTGCCTTAACCACTCGGCCACTGCGCTCCCTTAATACAATTACATGTAAGAATAGTTCAACAATAAGTATGAACTTTAACAGAACATGAAGACGAAGGAAAGACAGTATTACAGGTAGATCCATTTCACTATTCATTTTGATTAATTTCCATGACACTAGATTCTTCATGTTGAGTCAAATTTCTTCTTCTTCCTTAAGTGTCATGAGTACAAAACCACCATCTGATGTATCCTCGTAATATTGGTGACTAGTAACATAGTAAACTGGTGCTGGAAGGTCCCATGGGGCAGGTTAAAAGTTGTTATTACTGTGTAATTTAAAACAAGGATGGGGTATTTCATACATGTGACGGATCTGTGATGACAAAGCTGGAGATTTTGATTTTTTTGGCTGGAGATTGGACAAAAAAGCGGGAGATTTTCAACGCTCATTAAAATTGCATTTATATGTCAATTGAGGGCACTAGCGTGTGCCAAATATACATGGCTTCGCTGATTAATCTCAAGCTGTTTATACAATCATCAGGTCAATTATGGCAATAAACCTTTAATATACACCTTTACCTGTTAAATTAACATTTACCTATTTGACAAACCCTTAAAACACCGTATAGGTTTTATTATTGAACAATTAAAATGTCTATAAAACTAAAATTTTGTCATGTCTTGAAAAAGCGGAAGATTACACAAAAAGACGGAAGAATGGGAGATAGATAAAAAAGTCAGGAGATTTTGTCTCCCGGCGGGAGAATCACATGTATGGTATTTCCTTCACTGTGTCTTAACTACCCATGCAGAAATGTTAAGTCTTGAGGCAATCTAAGAACAGAATATTGATGGGCATACAGAATGTGACTTTTCCTTCCCAATGTACTAAAATTTGATCAAATTATTTGTTAAGATAATATACAGACCTGTCAAGTGTCACGCAACTCGCGTGAGACTCACGCATCTAGTCAGCAATTTCGTGGCAAATTCCTTTGATCTTTTAATTTTTTCCCTTGATCTTTCAATGTTTGGGCAAATCTCACATGAGCAGCTAATCAAAACTTGACAGCCCTGATAATATTGTGAATCTGTTCATCAAAAACTGTGCACTAATTCTCAATATAAGCTTGAATATAAAAGTATGGTGAATATAAAACATAGAAAATTTAGGAAAGACCCGGTTTGAGACGAAACTTTGTTTACTGGGGTAGTTGAGACACCGTGACCTTTGTGTCTGTCATGGCTATTGAAATTTCTATAATTAGACTTGGCATTCTGATTCTATTTTTAGACCATGCCAACTTCTGATGAAGAGGAGGATTGTTTATTCTCCAAAGAAGGTGTGAACATTTTACCGCTCATGTTGTTAATATTAATTATTGTTGCTTTTTTTGTTGCATGCAGATGCTAATTTAAATAAATCGGTGTTGTGTTTTTTTCTCAGATCATCATCCCATCTTCCTGTCTTCTTGAATTTTACCTACGTGTATCATTTTATTCTTCACCCCAGCGCCCATTACCCAAGTTTTGAAAAAAAGAACAAGTGGAAAAATCATTTGTGCAGAATTATTTTTGATATCATCAAATTGTTGTTGGTCTTCAATTTTAAGGATTTATACATCTATGTTTATTCAGATACATTTTTAAAAGTATGAAAACATAACAGTAACTTTTGAATCGGTACAGAAGTACATATGAACATGTACATTTAAGGATGCTCGCTGGTCTTGTTTTGGTATTTCTGTCATTTTTTCGGAAT
>CAXARO010001157.1:0-46213 GCA_963971305.1 Arcuatula senhousia
ATTAATGCAAACCACACAGTTTACCAAAAACACATGTTTAGACCAATCTGCAATCCAATACCAACTTCCAAATGTGAGTTAACTCAGGTCCTCGAAATGAGTAAGCATTTCTTGCTTATTAAAGCAACCTGTCATGTTGCCACAAATGATTTCAAATAGAGTGGGTTAAATCTGTAGTGGATGACAATACTAAACCTTTATGTTTAACCAACATCTGTGCACATCTGAGATAGAAATCTTCTACTGTGGTTTCATTATTTTTCATTGGGTATCAATTTTCCTGGTTTTTGTGGGTGGTGCTGATCCATGAAATTTGGTTTCCTATGAATAAGGCAAATTAACATTGCTATGCATAATGCAAACTTCAGAACCATGAATTAAAAAACCATGGAACTGGCGTTTTTTTAGCAATCAAGGTGAATTGATACCAACAAAAAAAAAAAAATCCACAGTATTTGTTTACAAGCATGCACATGATGTCTTTTGTAAAATAACTGTCATATAAACATTAAAAAACCAAACCAAAATAACATAACATATTCATTATTTGCTTAAAACCTAGTTATACTCCTGCTTCAGAGAAGATGTGGGTATACTGTTTTACCCATGTCTGTTCATGTTCTGTAGTCCTGTAATACACTTGGCATACTTGTGAAAGCCAGGGTATTACCTGTGAGCTTTGCTTGATTTAGTATTTTAATGCACATTCATTTGCAGGCAAGAATGATGTATAATGATCATTTTTTGTTAGATTTAGACTGTACAGAAGATTACAAGTGTAAGAACAATCGATGTGTACCACTAGATAAAGTCTGTGATGACATAGATGACTGTCTAGATTTCTCTGATGAAGATGGATGTACAGGTAAACTATAATGTCAAAAGCACAAATTTAAGGATTTTTGAATATTTTTTTAGATGGAGGATTCTCTTTATATGTTATTGTATAATTTCTAGAGTTTTTCCACATCCCAGTAACACCTTGTTGGAGCATTAAGTTTATTTATCTTCTGTCAGTATCTTCATACAAGCATGTCATGGCTTCCTTTTCAGAAACCAATTAATTTTGTTAAATTTTGGATTGAAATTTGGCAGGGTACGTGGTTTAGTATAATAGATGTTTGCCAAAGAAATTTTTTAACCTGCTGTATTCCTTTTTAGCTTGCCTTGGCCAATGGTCCATATGAACCAATGCCATTCATCCCCAACAATTTATTTCAAATTATGACAGTAAGAGTTATTTCCCGTTAATTTATCGAAATTCATCGATCTGGGATGTCATTAAGTAACATTAGATAACATTTTATCACTGACCACATCCCGCTGTGGTCAAATTTCTTATCGCATTTTATCAGTTTTAATCGTGTAACTGGAAGGATTTTGAAGATAATATGTATGTTTTAGGTTCAGAGTGCCGTTTTCTGTTTTCACGCAATCTAGGATCCTTGGCGCAATGTTAATCTTATTAGTTCTAGAAAAATGAATAAAATTTATATGTGGCAACACTTTGAATAAGGATCGGTTTATGAAAATATGTCCCTTACATCATACATCTATGCTTACATCTTTGCATAAGCAGACTCTTAAGATATTTTCATTAGCTATCGCTAATATTGTAAAAATACAATACACAAGATTCAATACCAATCCAAGAATTAACAAAAAAAATGCCAATTTGTGCAATAAAACAATAAACACAAAGATGACAAGGACAATCAAAAGCTGAGACAAAGAATTCCCGTCTTAGGACAGGCTCATAAAAATATGGTGGGGTTAAACTAGTTTTTTTTACCCTACCTTCTCCCGTTAATAAGGAGGGGGAGAGCCTTTTTCGGGACACTGGGATTGGCCATATTTAAGCTCGGGATTTCTGGATTTGGGCAATTTAAGTTCGGGATTCCAGGATAAAATTACATCGAGACTCGGGATATCAGTTTTTTAAGCTCGGGATTTCGGGATTTTCAGTTTCGGGATCCGGGCGCAGGGACTTGCTCCCCTCTATCAATTTTTTGTTAAAAGTCAATGTGCAGTACGAAAAAAAACACGTGTTGTTTTTTTTCGTACCGCACATTGACTCTAACAAAATCTAGCAATTATTACTAGTAGAATCAGCAACAGTCTGCAAAATTTGCGTGCCTCGCTTCGCTCGTCATTTCTATAAATATTCATTCACTTTTTTTGATACTCTACTGCCCCCCCCCCCAAAAAAAAAATCATCGATAGCTAGAAATTGTGAATGTCATATGACTACAAGATATCCTGTAGTAGATTTCGAACACTAGTATAGAATTGAATTTGGAGTGAAAAGGAGAGGAATCACTACGGACTGAACATTACAGTCTGTGCCGTTTGGTTTGTTAACCAAAAATATTTAAAATAGTAAGATATTCAGTGAAAAAAAAACTATCAACCGTAGACATGACTCTAAGTAAAATGTCTAAAAAAGATAAAATTGAAAGAGATTCTTTGTCAACGTAAAGCGACAGTAAACTACTGGCAGAACACTTCTTCTTAAGAGTAAACCAGTTCTACTTGTCGTTTTTCGTGCATGGTTTTTTTCCTGTCGACATCAATTATTATACGCATCTTTTCTTGTATCTTTTGCGACTGTTGTTGCCAGTTCCAAAGATACCTTGGCATATAGCTGCCGAAACTGCATATGTCTTGTCACGTTGATCGCATTTTTTTTTATACAACCAACCATGCAACAGTTGTACTCATGCGGGTTCCGGGTGGTGAATATTATTTTATAATAAAAAAGAAAATCCTGGACCCAAACGCCTGTGGTCATTTCATGTAATTTGTCACCCCTTTCATGCCTTTCATGTTCATTTCCCGAATATAGCCGAAATCGTGTTGCTTGGAAATTTATTTTGCATTAACAGTAGCCAGTAATATTAGAACCCTGTTGCATCATCTTGAACATATTTGTCCAAGAAGTCTGTAAATATACTGTTTGCCCACTATAAAGAGTATAAAAAAACCTAGAGTATCATATCGAGTGTTCAGTGCATTTCTTACTTCATGAATACAATAAGAACCTCTATGGAAGTTGTCCGGTAATATTCACTAAACGATCATAAAACTGGGCCAGGAAGGAATCTATTCGTTATTAAAAGTATGCCATGCTAACCAATAATATTTTTGAAATATCAAACACTAAATTGAATTACTTTTAAAATATAATTGTTTAAGACTTATCTCTATTCATCATTTGAATAGCTGTGTTAATTGATAATTATACTGATAATCTTTATGATCCCCTTTAATCTTTATGATTACAAATTCCAAATATCGCAGCACGGGCCCTCATTGTGATAAGAACTTAAATCTATATCGTTGTTTTTAGAGTGGATAAACGAAATAAGCACGAAAATGGATGAAATCAATTAATTTTAATTACTAAGAAATCTAAAAACTATAAATACATTTTACGTCTTTTTACAAATTTAAATGTCGTATTAGAAATGCCCTCATCTATGAAATGAAATAATTACTACTTATATAATTTCGCAATGGAATAACTTGTTTGAATTTTTTACAAGTTGCATTATCAAAGTTTAACCTGGATGGTGCATTTTTTTTCAAATCTAAAGACAATTCATTTTTATTTTTAAAGATTATCTAACATCACTTTAATTTTTGAATTAACATTTTTAAAAAAATATTCTATTTTTTAACGTATTTGTTGTTATCGTTTTTTTTTCAACATCATATAAAAACAATATAAGTTATTAAAAAGTCCGGTTTACCAATTTCTAACTGCTCAATCTAACTACATTTGTACAACTACCATATATTTCTACTAAAATACCATTTATATACAGTATATACAATTTCCATATCAAGCTAGTGGTCCGATCGTATCTTATCTATGACAGATAAGATATCAAATACGTGTGAATTGGATGCCACAATGGAAGACTTTACAAAAATTGCCCTTTACTCGATTTTTGAACGAAAATGGAAGCAATTTATTCAAATCACAAAATTTTCATTTTTACATATTCTTATTCTGCAGAAGGTCTATTTTTGAAACATAACTATAAGGGAATTTACATATGTAGTTTTAAGCCTATATTCGACCTCAAACATCCGACTCCGTTCGTTTTCGAATTTTCTTACAATGAATTGTATTGAGAAAAAGGTACCCTACTTTAAATGAAAATGGAAGCAATTTCTATACATCATGGAATAATAGAAATTATATCATCGGAAAGAAGGATTTTTTTTCTATTCAAATATAACTATAAGATTATTCTACGACGAAAACTAATCCCACAATAAGATTTGTTTTAAAAAAGTCATACATATTTCATATAAAATATTTTATCAGTGTCGAACGGTTATTTCACGCATGCGCAATAGAAATTGTCTCCGATTGTTGACCATGATTCGGTGTCTGTCATCATCTTATGTTTGATAACAATTTTTTATACTCTCCTAAAATGATTGAATTCCTTAAATGTTCAGCTCAAGAAGCTTATAAATTGTAGTTGTCAGATAACCCCCTTTAAGGGGTTATGCCCTTTAATAGGTGAAGAAAACCATGTTTTTTGCCAATATAATTTAAGCTATAGCAGATATAGAAGTTGCTTGCCTTAATGCTAGGTTTGGAAATTTTTCAAAAGTCTACAAACTGTAGCTATCAGACAATGCTGTTTTAGGTGTAAAGTCTGATAATAGTCCCTTAAGGACCAGGTGAGCAAATCACATAAATATAGGTTCCTGGGAGCCTTTTGTTGTGTTGTGCTTTACACACCACGAACACATTATTCCAATTTAACCATGTATTCATAAACTGTTAAATCTCACAATGGATCATAAGTCTAAGTGTTGGTGTTTAGGTGATTCTATAAACCTGGTCAGATGATGATGCTCTATCTGTAATTTATTTTTAGAAACACCAGAGGAGACCAAGTTAGAAGTCCGTCTAGTAGATGGTGACGATTCTTATTCTGGTCGAGTGGAGATCAAGTATCGTGGAGAATGGGGCGTAATCTGTGATGATCAGTGGGATATCAAGGATGCTTCTGTAGTCTGTAGGATGCTGGGATATAGGTATGCAAAGTTGACTGGAAAAAAAACCATGTGATCTATTACCATTTGTTTGGCATGATTTGGTGGTTTTGCCTTAAAAAAAATTCTTTGTCATGTGAACTGTATAATAATGAATATCTGCATCATCTTATTTACACAATAAAGTGTCCACTTTTCCATTTATAATTATGAAATACTTTGGTGTCAATCTGTAACTTAAGTCAATACACCATCAGCTGCATATTCAAATATTAAAAGTTTGTCCTGCATTGAATAGGATGTGACTTTCTGCATTTTGACATATGACCAGACTTTGGTTGTTGATTCTTACCCTTGTGTTTCCAGCCAAGCCGAAGCTGCTCTACACAGGAGTAAGTACGGGAGTGGTAATGGAAACATCCTATTGGATGAGCTAGATTGCCATGGAAATGAGACGAGTTTGATGTCATGTCCAGCCAATCCATGGAAAGAACATGATTGTAAAGATTATGAGATAGCTGGTGTTCATTGCCAACAGATTAAAGGTAATGTCATTAATGACTTAGTTACTTGTCACCCATGAGATATATTTTTGTACCTTGTATTTCATTCTCATGGTTGTAATCCTGATGAGTTCACATGTGTTGACAGAAGCTTTATTGAGATATATTTTTGTACTTTGTATTTCATTCTCTAGGTTGCAATCCTGATGAGTTCACATGTGTTGACAGAAGCTGTATTGAGATATATTTTTGTACTTTGTATTTCATTCTCTAGGTTGCAATCCTGATGAGTTCACATGTGTTGACAGAAGCTGTATTGAGATATATTTTTGTTCTTTGTATTTCATTCTCGTGGTTGTAATCCTGATGAGTTCACATGTGTTGACAGAAGCTGTATTGAGATATATTTTTGTTCTTTGTATCTCATTCTGTAGGTTGCAATCCTGATGAGTTCACATGTGTTGACAGATGCTGTATTGAGATATATTTTTGTTCTTTGTATCTCATTCTGTAGGTTGCAATCCTGATGAGTTCACATGTGTTGACAGATGCTGTATTGAGATATATTTTTGTACATTGTATTTCATTCTCTAGGTTGCAATCCTGATGAGTTCACATGTGTTGACAGAAGCTGTATTGAGATATATTTTGTACTTTGTATTTCATTCTCTAGGTTGCAATCCTGATGAGTTCACATGTGTTGACAGATGCTGTATTGAGATATATTTTTGTTCTTTGTATTTCATTCTCTAGGTTGCAATCCTGATGAGTTCACATGTGTTGACAGATGCTGTATTGAGATATATATTTGTTCTTTGTATTTCATTCTCTAGGTTGCAATCCTGATGAGTTCACATGTGTTGACAGAAGCTGTATTGAGATATATTTTGTACTTTGTATTTCATTCTCTAGGCTGTAATCCTGATGAGTTCACATTTGTTGACAGATGCTGTATTGAGATATATTTGTACTTTGTATTTCATTCTCTAGGTTGCAATCCTGATGAGTTCACATGTGTTGATAGAAGCTGTATTCCCCAGAGTATGGTATGTGATGGTAGAGACCAGTGTGTAGACTCTAGTGATGAAAGTGACTGTGGTTAGTACCCATACATAGTCATTTCAACTTTTTTGGCCGGATTTCACGGAATGAAAAATCTGGGTTTTAAACTTATGAATGTCGGGCGGAGGGGAAGAAATTTTTGTAAAAGTTTTCTCAGCAATTATTTATCACAACCACTTGATATTTGATTAATGAGGGATTGAATTTCAGCTGGTTTGTCACTCACCTAAATCCTGTTAAACATCTATTTTGACTTATACAGATTTTTTATGATGTGGCAATAATTGCATTTTATGGATTTTTTTTTATAATTGAAAGAAACTTTTAATAAATTGAGTAGTGTTAGCATGCAACAGTTTTTATCAAATTAAATATTTAAGATGTCTTTGATAGCCCTTTTCAGACTTCAAATTAGTCAACAAGAAGTAACATATTTTGCCTTTAAAATAATTTTGATGTTGTTTGTTAGACTTAAAGATAGAACTGGTAAATGGTACAGATAGTGAAGGTCGTGTGGAGGTCATACTAAATGGTGTAAGGGGGACAATTTGTGACGATAAATGGGATGATGATGCTGCCACTGTTGTCTGCAAGAGTTTAGGATTTGGGTATGATTAATTTAAAATTAAAATGTTTTTGATGAAAGAAGCAAAGATTAAATTAAAAAAAAACATGCAATATCTCAACTTAAACAAGAATGAACAAGATTATGTCCCATGGTTACAGTCAGTTGTGCCCTAAGTAAGGTGGCCATACTCTTTTAAAATTGTGCTGCTTGTTGTCTCGGTTTTTTGTTCTTCTCATCATTTTGCACAAAGCACAATATTTTTACCTGCATTGCCACAGACAGGTGTGTCGGAGTAGAGTCCATCTGCAGCTTTGGGTACAATTATGAGTAAATTGAAACCTAATACCCTGTCTCTGGTTCCAAGTATAGTTTAGCACAGTGATTACTGATACATGGAAGATGTGTACCTTTTCTTTTGAGAAAGCATGTCAAACTTAATAGCTTTTGTAATAATGCAGGTCTAGGCATTGATTGGTGTTGTTTTTTAAGACAGACATTTTTGATTGCCTAGTTACCGTATAGCGGGTTATTTTAGCGGGGTGCAAATTTTGGCGTATTTTAGCGGTCGGACTTAAATCGCCAAAATAAAAAGCGCAAAAATTTCATGATTTTAGAAGCTCCAAAAAAATGTAATGTAGACGATCGGTATTGTAAATTTTATCAATAACATTTTGTAAATGAAAAGTTAGTTACTAAAATAATTAATGTCCTACAGCAAATCTGTATTATTAAACTTTGCGCAAAATGTTTCTTGTGAACATTTTACTCATAGATAAGCCAGTTTGAAGTTATCTAATTAAAACCGCAAATTACCCCCAATTATTTAGACTAATCACTTCATCTGTTTTACCTGTGTTTATTAAAGATCAATGGCCTGAGTGTTTGTGATCGAATTATCAAATTGACAACTCGTTTGTCATTTTAACCGTTATCTAAACACGGTGATTACCACTATAAACAAGGCACACAGTTGTTAAATCTGCCATAATTACTAAATTGATGTGTATTGTTATTTTACATGTATTCAAAAATGAAATTATGAATTATAACTAAATAACTTAAAAATAATACTTAATGTTACTGAAAATCATACACAATCAGAGGTTACTCTGCTCATATTCGGAATTGCTAGACCACCAAATTTTTTTCTTTGGATTTGCCCATCCGCCAAAATAAAAACCACCAAAATTTTTGCCATACATTTTGAACGACAAACCGCCAAATTTTACACCCGCTAAAATAACCCGCTATACGGTATACATGTATGTCAATTTCAGGTTGGGCATTGCTGGTTTAAAATTTTTTATTCCTTGTCCATTTCAGGTCAGGTGTGGCTAAGGCAGACAGTATGTATGGTAGAGGTACAGGTATGATTTGGCTAGATGAGGTTATATGTGATGGTACTGAGGCGACCCTTGAGGATTGTCATCACCCACCATGGGGCAAACATGACTGTGATCATTCAGAGGACGCTGGAGTTATCTGTTCTAATGACAGACCAAATGTTGTTATAACCACAACAGAAAAACCAGGTTTGTTACTGTATCAATATCATGTAAGATAATTATTTTCATTCAGGTTGCTGCATTTTGATAGGATAGGTGTCAACAATTAGGTTTTAAGCAAAGAGAATTCATTTAACTTAATGGTAACTTGAAGGATCAAGTGTTGGGGAAAAAAAAAACCGATCTGTTTTGATGATTCAAGTTTTATCAAGTTTAAAAAAAAAATCTTTTATGACAATAGTTACTGAGTTTTATTCACTTTCAATAAAACTTTTCACCAGTTTTTCTAAGTCAACGAAGTGCATATAAATTTTAACAATCAATGAACGTTGCATTCACTAAAACAGAACATATAGTATATACCTGTATAGTTTTGTCAGTCTGTCAGCTTTATGTTTTTATGGCCAAAATAAGGAAAGTACATGAGCATATGATTTGATGTCTGCAGAAAAAGAACATTTTACAAGGTGGGGGAATCATGTCGATTGAACATATTTTTGTTTTGTTTAGCCTTGGAACTGACGGTAACATTAGATGGTAGTAATGAGATGAAAGGACGAGTAATTGTATATGTTAATGGTGAAAAGGGATCTATTTGTGACGATGATTTTGACGATAAAGATGCCACAGTACTCTGTAGAATGATGGGATTTTATGGGTAGGATAAAATAAAGTTAAAAGTATAAAGAGTTAAATATTGATTAGAATTTCTCACGATAAGATGTCTGTCACACTTAAGTCTTTAATATGCATTAACTGTAATGTTTAGAAACATTAAAAAAATCAGTATATAATTATATAATTGTATGTGTGAAATTCCAGATATCTCTTTCACATTTACTTACTGAAAACTTAGAATATTTGTGGCAGTTTTATTTGTGTGATTTTCAGGCTCACATTGCTAGCACGAAAATTGAGAGGTGTGAATTTATTTGTTTTTCATATTGTAATCTTTGGATATTAACATTACAGCACAAATTTAAAACGGTGTGAATTGAAATTCAGTTGTCTTACTGTGGAAAAAGATGCCTGAAAATTTACAGTTTAAAATAAAATTACATAGTTGATGTCATATTTTCCAGTGGGCATGTATTAGAGAACACGGTCAGTGATTATGGCCAGGGTACAGGACGTATATGGTTTGATGATTTACACTGTAACGGTACAGAGACGTCAATAGCCCAATGTCCACACACAACAGACCATGACTGTACACACGAAGAAGATGCTGGAGTCGTGTGTCATGAAATGCCAAAACCAGGTCAGTGTTCCTAAGAATTCAGTTTAACTGAGAACACTCTTAAAAATGAAATTCCATTCTTATGACATAGCCAGACGATATGAAAGAAGGCTAATCCATTTGTAAATATTTATCTATGATGAATACAAAAGCTGTTCTATTACAGGGGTCCATGTAGAATTAGTTGGAGGAGATAGCCTTTCTGAAGGTCGTTTAGAGGTCACTATCAACGGAACTGTTGGTGGTATGTGTGTGAAGGACCTGACACAGAACAAAGCAGACATCATCTGTAAAATGCTGGGCTTCAGGTTTCTTAATATATTTAACTTTTTATTTTTGTATCCATCGTCTTTATCCACGAAATTTGATACCCAACGAAAAGAAAATTTAGCATTGATCTGTATGCTTCAAATTTCAGAATCTCAAAAGTAGGAATTTACATTCGTATCTATTTTCATCAAACCATGACAGTCCGAAAACCGGTGGTATTTAAACAATAGAATGTGAGCTCTTCATCGGAAAAGATAGGAAAGTCTATTCGAATGTTTATCCTGGTTGTCAAGTGAATCAAAAGTTCTTTTTAGTACAAAATTTCTTCCAATTTTAAGTTATGCTGATAAAATAAACTTTTTTGAATTAAAAAGAGTTTTTTAAAGTAACAGATTGCATTTTTATGCATGTTATTATGTGGATATTTGGATATTTATGAAATTCATACGGTGCAAACTGAAATTGATCCCACAACTTTAACTTTTATATAAAAAATTGAAAAAATGACACACTATTTGTTTAAATGTATATCTTCCCATCTGCAAATTTTCAGACATGTACTATTAGAGGTTAAGCCAAAATAAAATTAAGAAAAAGACCTATTTTTCTAGTCTGTCTTGACAACCTTCTCTTTAAAAGTACACGATTGACCTGTTGAATTCAGTTACGTCATAGAACATGTTTACCTTTTAGACCGGTGTCCGTAAATTGGGATTAACAACATGTAAATTTGCATTGTGTTGGATTAGATATCCAATTCAGAAAGCAGTCATCCGGAATCTGTTCCATAGCAAGTTGTTTATCAATGAAAAATAAATCTTAGTAATTAAGTCCCTTGAACAATAATCTCGATAGCAACAGATTAAAAGGAATTGGATCTTTTACTCTTGCCAGTAAAATAGAATTTTCAAACCAATTTATATCATTAGTACATGTAATTACCTAACATTTCCATGAGTTTTGAGAATGTACTGCTTGTATTACGCCTTGTGTAATTTTTTAAAGGTTGAGTTGACATTCTTTTCCTTTCCAACGAACGCCAAGTTTTATTCGAATTATTAAGCTCGCGTCTTATTTGACTTTTAAAACAACAGTTTACACTGTAGAAATGATTTCTGAATAACATAATATGTGTCCCGTATATGATAACTGTCAGATCCTTATGCAATAAATGCAAAAAGTTGATTGTTTTCATTTCGCCGCCATCGTTGTTTACATCATAAAAATATTAAAAACACAGAGAGCTTTTTCTGCAGGGGAGATAATTGAATACCACTAGATATAAGACTGATGAAAATTAATATATACAAAAATAAATGAATTAATCCACAGTATATCCCTTTATTTCAGTGGTCATGAGATGATTATACCAATGGCCAGTAGTTACAAACGATGGATCAGTGGTATATATTGTCTTGCAGGGGATGAAGTTTCTCTCGATGAATGTGTCACCAGTTTTGGTATCACACCTTGGTGGAAAAGTACATGTGACCAGAAAAATACAGCTGGATTGAAATGTTTGGTTGCCATGACAACTACAGTTCCCACGTTAACCTCCAGTCAAGTTAGTCCAGGTATAATCAATGGTTTTCTTTGATACACTGTCTCCCACTACAAAAAAAATCAATGAAATTGTTTTTAAAGAAATATAAAATCATACACACATGTTATAAAGATATCTTAACAGAATGAAAAGATATTTATGTGTAACATGATATGGAGATGAAAAGGAAGAAGTTTCATTGATCTTATGTAAATATCCTTCGTGGGAGATAACTTTAGTTTTTACAACATAGAGACCAATATAAAGCAGGAGTAATGCTTTGTGAGTTTGCTTGCAGGATTTGGTTAAAAATTGTTATTTAAGTGTAAATACACTTTCTTTTTTTAGCTCACCTGGACCGAAGGTCCATGTGAGCTAATGCCATCACTTGGCGTCCGTCGTCGTCCGTCGTTAACATTTTTCAAACGTTAACTCCTTTAACACCATAAGTCCAATGGCTTTCAAATTTGGCACAGTTGTTAATTAGCATAGGTAGTATAAAACTAGCGTGGGGATTTTTGATTCGTTGAAAAACATGGCCGCCATGGCTAAAAATAGAACATAGGGGTAAATTGCAGTTTTTTGCAAATAACTCAAAAACGGTAACAGATATCAAAATTCTGGCCAGGGTAAAAGTGATCAGCACCTCAAGATCTACCTGCCCAGAAATTTTCAAGAAGATCCAACAACCGATGTAGGAGTTATTGCCCTTTTTCTGGATTTTTTCAAAAATTTGCACTTATTTAGCCCTATATCTTGAAAACTATACAAGATATTTTAAAAATTCAAATTGCATATGATTAAGCACATCAAGATCTACATTTCATGTAATTAGGTCAAAGCTGTAGAACCATTTCTTTAAGGAGTTATGGCCCTTAAAGCGTCAAAATTTACCATTTTTCATTACTTTTACCCTGAATTTCAAAGATTAACTTGTCTGACACCATACATCCAACTTCAACCAAACTTGGCACTGTTGTTTAATAGCATTAATGCTACAATTCTATCGTTCGGATTTTCGATTCATCAAAAAATATGGCCTCCATGGCTTAAAATAGAAATAGGGGTCAAATAACAGATTTTTGCAAATAACTCAAAAACGGTAACAGATATCAAAATTTTGATGGGAAACAAAAGTGATTAGCATCTTAAGATCTACCTGCTCTGAAATTTTCAAGAAGATCCAACAAACGACATAGGAGTTATTGCCCTTTTTCTGAATTTTTTCAAAATTTTACACTTATTTAGCCCTATATCTTGAGAACTATACAAGATATTTCAAAAATTCAAATTGCATATGATTAAGCACATCAAGATCTACAATTCATGTAATTAGGTCAAAGCTGTAGAACCATTTCTTTTAGGAGTTATGGCCCTTAAAGCATCAATATTTACCATTGTTCATTACTTTTCCCCTGACTTGTCTGAAACGGTAAGACCAACTGCATCTTAACATGGCACACTGTTTGATAGCTTATATGCTACAACTCTATCGTTCAGATTTTTGATTCGTAAAAAAACATGGCCACCATGGCTAAAAATAGAACATAGGGGCAAATTTAATTTTTTTGCTAATAACTCAAAACTGGTTTCAGATATCAAAATTGTGCAAGAATCAAAAGTGATCAGCCTACCTGATCAGATCTACCTGTCCTGAAATTTCAGAAAAGATCTGACTGCTGATGTGGGAGTTATTGTTCTTTTTCCTAATTTTTGCCAAATTTGCACTTATTAAGCCCGATATCTTGAAAACTAACCAAGATATTTCATAAATTTAAATCGCATATAACATCTACAAATATATGTATCTTAGTAGTTCAGGTGAGCGATTCAGGCTCTTGGGAGCCTCTTGTTTTACTCAGGTGTATGTGACAGAAACAAAGTGCAGAGTTGTCTGGATGACCTGACACAAGCACAGGGATCAGATATTAATTCACAGTGCCAGTGAGTTGAGATGAATAACAATGGCAGATCTTGAGAGAAGGGTGTGTTCTGGTGGTTGGACCCCCCCTCTTATTTAAAATCTTGTTATTTTCCAGTACATTTTCAGCAAAGTTGGTCTGGAACTCCCTTTCCAGGATCTGTCATGGCACAGTCTATAAATTAAGGCAGGACAGACCTTAAATGTCAAGTTAAATAGAAGATACTGAGACATGAAGTAAATGCATGTGACACAACCTACATATATCATTCACAATGGAAAACGGCCAGAATAGACGATAAAGAGATGTGGAATAAGTGTACTCGACACAACCAACATTAAAGAAACAGCAATTTAAAAACTCACAATGGAAAACAGCCAACAGTCTTCAACATGTCCAGAGGTCACCGCTCGCTGTCTTGCAGGCCCAAGACTAAAAATACATTACATATAATTCAAACAAAACCCTAGATTATCAACAAAAGACCCATTTCTAGACATAAAACAAAAAAACAGATAGTTGACAAGGACAAACAAAAGCTTTGACAAGGATTCCTGGCTTAGGACAGGCACATATAAAATGTGGCGGGGTTAAACTAGTTTTTTGGGCCCAACCTTCCCCCCTATTGTTTATCATGTACAAAGCACAAAAAATAACACACTTTTAAAATAAAATTGATAAAAGTTCAATTCACCAAGAGAGAACCTGAGACAAGAGTACTATACGAGAACAATGAAACGTAAAGGAACTCTCTTGAGAACACTTGCAGTTACTGACAGCTAGCTAAGAAGCATTTATAGGCTGATGTAAAAAAAATCAAACATATCGATTCTAAATCCAATATAACACTTCAAACAACTAATGATTTAGTATAATATCATCAAACAAAATTGACATATTTGATTGCCTTCAATATGACCAGTTTTTCTTGTCTTGGTGTAGTCCAATGAAATTATATATTCTGACATTGGGCAGGCACATTTATAATTTGACAGGGTTTAACCAGGAGTAATCTAGTAAAATGGGCCCAAACTTTCTCTTGGTTGTTTTCTTAGCCAAGAATGAAAGTAACACTCAGTATTTTATGCCCCTGCAATGACATGTCTGGTAATTAAAATATACTCATGTACGTCCGTTTCAACAAATTTCTGTCAATCTTTTCTCAAATGATTTGAAAATTCAAAGCCCTTCAAGCTTTTCTCAGAAACCATATATGAAATTAAAAAGGGTTGTTCAAAACAACAAGCTCACATCCTAAGCAACTTTCAGACTTGTCATACTTACAGTTTTAGATTGGGCTAATATGAAAATGGCATGAAAATTTTCACCAAGCTTTTTTTAGAAACATTACAAGAGAATGGAAGGGGGTGTTCTATATTTTCTAAGTGACTTTTAGATCTGCTAAACTTGAAATACATTCTGCTTTGGGTCTGCATCTGTCTTCCTTCTTTATTAAGACATGACTAAATGCCATCATTTTTGTTTTATATCTTTTCAGAGCTTTCTTTGATTTCACAAAATGTATGGACTCGGATAACATTCGGACGGACTGTAATAATGACCCTATAATGCATTCTATTTTAATGATGGAAAGAACTATTGGATCTGTCTGTTCTGGGTATACTGGGACTGATACCACAGGTAATACTTAAAATTACTTATCAAGAAATCTTGCTTGGTGGGGGGGGGGTTGACTTAAGAAGAAATTTATTTCAGAAGGGGGAAGGCCTCTTGGCCACCCTCTTAATCCACCATTCATTTATTTTGTGTTTTCATGTTTTACATGTTGTCTGATTTTGTCCCGTTCTTGATGGTGTTTACTGGTTTTGTCTCCGCCCTTTCCAACTTTTGACATTTGTATATCCCATTGGTACCTCTGCTTCTTCCAAAATTATGATTGACTTATGTCAGTCAGACTGACAGTCTCATATTACTTATCTAGAAAGTGCCTGATTTTCTCCTATCCACAGAACCAAAGAAGTTCCTTCATTAAAGGCAGCCTTTATGTGACCACATTTATTTTGCAACACTCTTAATTCAGAAATATCCTCCCTTTAGCAGCCATGAAGAGGCTCCATTACTGGCCAATTGATGTTCAATTTGTTAATAGTTTAAGTGCATCATGAATTTTATAGGTCTGCTACATTTTTGTAATTGTATAATGTTATGGCAATTTCATCTGTGTTATCGTCTTCATCTGGTGACATTTTTTTTTTGTGAGACACATTTAGTAAATGTTGACTAATTGTTATGAAATTTTAATATGAGATGTCAATTCAATAAAGGAAATGTTCTTAATTTGCATTTGGGGTTTGTGGCCCCTACTACCATTAGTGGGTATTGAATAAACAGTTGACAAATGAGTGTCATGCATCCTTTTGACAAATGATTAAAACCATACATAGAAGAAAACTTTTTATGTGATAAACTGTCAATGATCAGCTGTCTATTCAACTTTTTTCAATAGTAATTGATCATTTAAAAGGACAAACTCAATTATCAATAGCTTAAACATTTATATCTATTGTCCAATATATTTGTCCTTCACTTTCATACCAGAGACAGTAGGCCCTAGACTAGTATTTTTTTTAGCCCCCTATGTAATGCATTTTCATTATAGCATTTTGATGAATAAAACAAAATAACCATTTTATTTTTCTTAAATTTTTCCAGGCTGTATAACAACACAGGACATAAATGCTATATAAATTAATGAAAAATTTACCATTTTTAAAATTCTTAAACTTTTCAAGAGATCAAATTTCTTTAATGTCATCAAAAATAAAGATCTAAGTTTTGACCCAGTGTATGGCTAGCAAATCATCCTATTTATGCTGATTTAAGTGTTGGTCTTTGAATATACAGCTAGTATCAAACTGTAGCTTTAGATCTACCAATTAACCCAAACAACTTAAAAGAGGACCTTTGAAATACCTTTAGAAGATATATGGTGTTTTTTTCAATATTAACCAACAATGAAAAATAAGGGGTGATAAATTTGTAGTCTCATAACAGTATTTTGAAAACAACTTAATCTAGTTAATAATAATTTAAAGAGTTAATTCAAGCTATTGTACAACCAAACCAATTAAAATTTATTGAAGTGATTTTTACTCCTAAAATATTCATCATGATGAACTTGTTGAATCATTACACAAAGAAAGAACACTATATATGACTATGTGCACAACACAATGACACTGAACATTATTCTGTAAGGCAAAAAAGTGTCCTGTGATAAAGTGTCCAGGAGGACAATATTTTCCAGAGAAGTTGCTATTTTCAAGTGTCCCATGCTATTAGATAGTGTCCATTAGTAGGACATTTTTTTACCTTCTTATGCCATTTAGAATTGTCCTTTTATCATGTTTAAAGAAGACAGCTGTAGTGGACATTTTATATGCGATATTTACAATATTCTTTCTCAAACTCAATATTAGAGAATGCTTAACTTATACGATTATTATATTGCTACATATATATAAATGCATTTGAAAAAGATTTTATTGTTAACATCTAAATGAAAAATGGTGCCAGAAAATAGAAGCAACAATAGCATAATTGAATACTTAAAATTATTAGGTGATAATAATTTATAGAAAAGTTAATTAGTATTCGAAAATAACCTCCTATTCAATGTTTACTTTTTGACTGAGTGCAGTTATTTTTATGTCTCTCCTTGTATTGTAAATGTTACTTAAATGTAACACTAATATTTGGAAAAAAATCTCAGTCAAATGACTGTTCCCATATTAATCATTCATAGATGGACAATTTTTCATAGACATGGACATTATTTCATAGATTCAGGTTTGAGATGAAATAAAGTTCTCAATTTTAATATATGTTATAATACTATCCGAAAATAATGAATTATTATACTATTGAGTAAGTATTTAGGTATAATTAGAGAAAATATTTGTCTATCACTGCATTTAATATGACGGACAGTATTTCATAGCTATGGACATAATCTTATAGATTTTAAGTGTCCAGGACATTATTTTATAATAAACTTATGTCCATGGACAGTTTATACCATTTTAAATTGTCTGCGGGACATATTAAAATGGGGCACATTATAAAATCTTACAATTCAACATAAGGAAAGGGAGATAATCTGACCAAGGAACATCCAAATAGATACATGCATGAAGTCATAGCCTGTGAAAAGAAGATGCAATACAGAAGATAATACTGCATTTTTTATTTGTGGTTGTAAATAAAAAATCATTATTACATAGATAACAGTGAAATATCGAGATTTCCGAGTGAACAGAAATCATATATCTAACTCAGTGAAATAACTAAAAACGCGGGAAATTTTAATTAACTGTTGTTCGGCGTTACCTATAACGTCGTTTATGACGTCGAAAACCATTGCGCCTGCAAGAAAATAGACCAACCTAACATTTTCGTAATTCAGCCACAAATAAAGCCATAATTGTAGTTTTATCTATCAGTCCGAAAACCGGTGGTATTTAAACAATAGAATGTGAGCTCTTCATCAGAAAAGATAGGAAAGTCAATTCGAATGTTTATCCTGGTTGTCAAGTGAATCAAAAGTTCTTTTTAGTACAAAATGTCTTCCAATTTTACGTTATGCTGATAAAATAAACTTTGTTGAATTAAAAAGAGTTTTTAAAAGTAACAGATTGCATTTTAATGCATGTTATTATGTGGATATTTATGAAATGCATATGGTGCAAACTGAAATGGATCGCACAACTTTAACTTTTATATAAAAAATTGAAAAAAATCACACTATTTGTTTAAATGTATATCTTCCCATCTGCAAATTTTCAGACATGTACTGCAAGAGGTAAAGCCAAAATAAAATTAAGAAAAAGACCTATTTTTCTAGTCCGTCTTGACAACCTTCTTTTTAAAAGTACACAATTTACCTGTTGAATTAGATTATGTCATAGAACATGTTTACCTTTTTGACCGGTATCCGTAAATTGGGATCAACAGTATGTGAATTTGCATTGTATTGGAGTAAATGTCCAATTCAATATTCAGTCATCCGTTTTAAAAATAGGAATGCCTCTCATTTATCATGTTTATAATTTATTAAAGATAGAACTTGGTTGTGTCCCTTGAAAGTTTTTCATAGTTACACATTGAATTCAAATGGATCGTTATATGATAACAGTAAAATATAATTTTCAAACTAATATCTGTCGAAAGAAAAGGTAATAACCTAACATTCCCACAAGTTTTCGAAAATGTACTGCAGGTATTACGCCTTGTGTGATTTTTTAAAGGTTGAGATGACATTTTAATTTTTTCCAACGGCCAATAAGTTTCACTCGATTTGTTAAAATATGCACTTTTGTTGACCTTATAAACAACTGTTTACGCAACAGAAAAGATTCGTTAATAACATAACATGTCCAACGTATATGATAGTAGTCAAATCCATGCGTAATTAATGAAAATTGAAGATTGTTTATATGCAGTCGCCATCGTTGTTGTCATCGTTAAAAATTTAAAAACACAATAGCTTTTTTCTGCAGGGGAGATAATTGAATACCACTAGATATTAGATTGCTATGTAATTAATAGTATAACTAACTCAAGATTCTGAATATGGGAAATATTCAACTTGTGACTGAACAACCTTAAAAATTCACTCGTGCGCTAAGCACACTCATGAATTATTGGGTTGTTCGGTCACTCGTTGAATATTTCCTCATATTCGGAATCAATCGTTAGTTATACTATAATTTTTAGTAGAAATGCTGCAAAATAAGTAAAAACATGCAAACTCAGTTTATGCACTCTGGTTCTATTCAATTTTCTATTTCTAAAACAAGCCTTAAAAAGTGTAATGTGAGTCTTATAAAACTCTGGTTCTATTCAATTTTCTATTTCTAAAACAAGCCTCAAAAAGTGTAATGTGAGTCTTATAAAACATAATATTTTGTTTTATTGATAGATAGGTATTCTTTCTCACTATAGGTTGTAGTGGAATGCATCAATGTTTATCACATATTGAACAACTTGTGTCTGATGATCTCAGATTCCCATCATCAACAGATCTAACCACTGCTTGTTCGTAAGTTGTCTGCCAATAATATAGTGTAATATGAACACTTTATTTTTTCATTAATTAACAACCAAGTTCACAGTTAGTGTAACCTGATAGATTTAACTCTTTTTTGCATGTTTCATTTGTCTCACCTGCGACGAATCGCCAAAGGCAAGACATATATAGGTATTAGTTTTCAGCGGTGACAGCATGGTAAACCTTTTTGTAAGACTTTTGTGGAAAATGAATTCCTTGAAAAGTATAACAGATAGGCATCTGATAACCGGAATTCTTTTAGACCTAAAACTTCTTTGTAAGACTTTTGTGGAAAATAAATTTCTTGAAAAGTATAATAGCTAGGCAATTGATAATTGGTATACAGACAGTTCAGGTTATGGCCTACACAACTGTCACCATGCTGTGTGACCCTGACCCTATTTACACGCTTCAGTGACTCTGTGAACTTAGGTATTTTTTCTGGCTGTTAATGTCTTTGCAATACTTGTGGAAAATGAACTTGATAGCTAGGCATCTGATATTTTGTATATAGAGAGTTCAGATTATGGTCTATGCAACTGTCACCATGCCATATGACCCTGACCCTGTTTTTTTGCTTCAGTGACTTTGTAAAACTCACATGTCTTTGTAAGACTTTATTGGAAAATGAAATTCTTAAAAAAAGTATAATGGCTGATCTTAAGGATATAAATGAATTAGATTAGGATTTTTGGGTCTGTCACCATATCATCTGACCTTGACCTCATTTCTACACTAGATGACTGTTAATAAAGGTTTTTTTTTGTGTTCAGTGTTTTATGTCAAGTCAATGACTATGATATCTAGGATCATTTTAGTTGGTCCACATGAACATGTCAATGTCATTCATGAATGTGAATAGTTGAATAACTAGGTATTCTGAATGTGCCAGCAGGTGAGACATACTTTAGAGTTAACTCATGTGTTTAATTGAACTATATTATCACAAATTTTTAAAACATTTTCTGTAGTACCTAATTCATTTTTTAGATCCATCAGTTGTACATATTTTTTTCCAGTAATATCCAAGAATTTCACGCTTGTATCAAACCTATTGAGGTAGCTTGTGATGCTGACAATACAGAAGAATCACTTAACATCTCCAAACATCTCTTTGGAGTGTCCAAACTGGCAGGATACATATGTGATAACAAGGACAGTATGTATCTATAACAGTTTAATTTCCTATTCTAAACTCAGGTCAGTAAGTTGAATAGCTTTGACATTAGATGATTTATTCAAATTTGTGTAGAGAAAAAATGAGTGGTACAATGTTATGTATTGCATTTAATTTACAAATACAATTTACATAAATACACTACTTCTGTAGAGCAAATTCAGAATTTGAAAGTCAAATGACTCAAACGTCATGTGAGCAGTAAAAAAATATAAAAGCTTAAGGTTTGAACAGCTGGGTAAAAATGATAGTCATATTTATAACATATTATATCTTGTATAATTTTGGCAGATCATGAAAGAAATCTGAATATTATCTTTTTCATAAATTCTTAATTTAACCTTGTAGAGTTTTTGAAATACAATACAGAATGTTATGAGAGGCCTGATCTCAAAGACACTTTCAAAGCTTGTACATCTCCAGAACCCCAAGAAGAAAACTGCAAGTAAGAATTGTAATAATGATAATTGTTACATTATTGTAAGTTCTGTTCAGTAATTTCAACTTCAGTATAGCAGGATATTTTTGCAGAGATCATTTTCATAATATCATTATTATGAACTGTAAAGAAAAAAAAATGCAGTTTTTAGCTCACATAAACCTTGGCATCTGACAACTTTGTCTGTTGTCATCTGTCGCTATTTTTCAAAAATCTTCTCCTCTGAAACTATTGAACAGAATTTAATAAAACTTGGTATGGTCAATCCTCAGGGTTTACTGCTCCAAAATTGTATTTTGATATTTGATCTGTCAAAAAACATGGTTGCCATTGCTTAAAATAGACTACTGTTTTTGGCTTGTAAATCAAAAAGTATAAAAGATTAAGAACATCTTATGCAACCTACCTTCTTCAGCATTAAAAGCTCTACAAAATTCTCTATTGGTTCAAGCTGTCAGGTGACCTCTTTTTGGAGTTATGATCCTTTTAAGGCAAAAAAAAGTGTTTTTTTTTCATGTGTTTGCCCTATAGAATGAAAACTATTGCAGATAGAGAAAAGCTGAAAGGATGACCAACTATAGATCCTATGCGACCTTCAGACTTTTTGGACTTTTTCTTCCTGTTTAATGATGGGCCAATCTAAAATTGTACTTTTCATACGCACAAATTTTTGTCAAGCTTTTCTCACAAACCGTATGTGAAGCTCTACCGAAGTTTCTATTGGGTCGAAGCTGTCAGATGACCCCTTTTAGGGGTTATGGGCTTTTAAATGTAAAAAAAAAATTGTTCATGTTTTTGTCCTATAGAATGAAAACTATTGCAGATAGAGAAATCTGTTGCTTACTTAAACCTTCAGCTTATTTAGCTCTATAAAAGTACCCATTAGGTGGACATCGTCTGATGACCTCTTAAAGGATCCTTATGGTTTAATGACCAGGTGAGCAATTCAGGCTACTGGGAGCTTCTTGTTCTCCTTTGTAACAAAGTGTATTCCTTTAGATAAATATGTTTTGTTTTTCCAATCACCTGCAAAAACCACCGCAAACCTAACTTGCTTTCAACTAGTACAAGCTCTTTCACTGCTAAGCCTAGACCAATCAAATTATCATTTGGAAATGACATATGAATATTTGAATACCTTCAATGTTTTGAAGAGAATTTTTTTTTTATTTTCCACTGCGGTAATGTAGAGCTGGGACATAGAAGTGCCTGGCATATGTCCATGCATGTGTCTGTCTGTCTGTCTGTCTGTCACTTTTTCCATAACATATTTCTCATGTACTATGAATCGTAGGGATTCAATATTTAGTATGCAGCTTCAGGTTGGGGTCTCATATGGTAGGATGTGTTTTCACTAGGTCTGTGGCTTATCTACTTCCTGTTAAATGTGCCGATTTAGAATCTTTTTAGGGTCAAAATTGGAAAATTTTCTGTAACAGATTTCTGAGCTACTTTTAATTGTAGGCTTTTGATATCTAGTATGAAACTTCAAGTAGGAGTTATATATGGTGGGACGGTTTCCAGATCTGTTGCTTATTTACTTCCTGCTCAGTGAGTGGGCTAAGAATTTTTTATGCTTAGCCAGGGGACTTAGGAAAGTGAAGGGTATACAGTGATAGGAGTGTCTGTCTGTCCATCCATCCGTCCTTCCGTTACACCATAGGATACCCATCTCTTATCTGCAACTCCTCCTAAAGCACTCAATGGATTTTCATAAAACTTTCACACAATCTTTTTTTTTTTTTTGTACTTGCGCACAAGTTCCGGGATTTTCTACACTCCTTTAGGAGTCTACTCCCGTACATGGAAGAAGAAGAAGATAATATAGATGCACCATTTATTATCAAATTTAATCTGACAGTTTTATTGGGGGCAGGGGATATTTATTCGTGAACAGCTGAGTGAAAAAATTGGGTTATAAAATGATGAATGTCGGGAGGCAGGGGAGGGGGGAGGGGGGGTCAATGAAGAAATTTGGGTGACAGTTTTCCCAAAAACTTCTTATATCATCCACTTGATATTTGAAATACTGCATTAGAGTGGAGTCCCATAACATGGGATTGGATTTCAGGTCTGTCGCTAACCTACTTCCTGTTTATCAAAATCCATCCATTTTTTACTTTGACAGATTTTTCTAGGTTTTATATTGTAGTTTTCTTTAGGTACTCCAGTGTCTTCCGATCAGTGACTGCACTTTATAACCTTTATATGTTGTTTTTTCTTAGTCATAGGTCTGGCTTTTTTAATTTTTTTTGTGTCAACCCTGTTGAATTGATTTTAATATGGTCTTTTCAGGCAGATATCAGAACTTTTCATCTGTGTTAAGGAAAAGACACAAAAATCTTGTTCTGAAGAAACATTGAATTTTATCACAGACACCCACAGAGAAATGTTTGATATTACCAGGGGAATTCATAGTTGTCCAATTTCTGGTAAGGTCTAATATATTGCAAACATACTTATTTCCACAATTAAGCAATTTAGAACCTTTTCGTGATTAATAATGCTGCATTCACACTTACAAATAATGCCCATTCTTTTCGATTTTAATTTGCATTCAAAAATTTTGACCCGTTCAGACATAAAAACTATTTGAATGCGAATCAATTCAAATTGAAATAATGCAAATTATCCAATTCGCTATGATGATACGTTTTCGATAATTTGAATTGGATAATTCGCATTCAATGCGCATTGCATTGCCGTGTGAACGGAAACTTTTTTCAATTCGAATTATATGACAAGTGCCCAAAAAATATAAATATCTAATTGCATCAATTGAAAATATATCTAACATCAAATGAAACGGAATAAAATCCAAAGAACTTTTAACGTTTGCGACATCATTAATCCTTGACATCATAGCAGACTTCCAGGAACCAAAAATGTCCAATGCGAATTGAGTGGTAAAATATGTGTGAACTGATATCAGTTTCAATTCGAATTGAATGTGAATTGAAGAAAAATGTGGACGCAGACGACGTTATTGAATTCGCATTCAGTTCAATGCGCTTTGGTAATGAGGATTGAATGCTTGTAAAGGGGTTGTACGTGTGGACGCAGCATAAATTTTGTGTTTTCTGACTCTTATTCTAGTAATCATATGCAAAATATTTATATTCATGGATGTTTATTTCACTAAAACTAGATAACTGTGAAATCTGTGAAATTATAAGTACCGCAAAAAAAAAAGGCTTACACTTGATAATAATAGAAATGTACTTAATTTAACATGTTAATTATATTCACAGATAACATTTAAGAAAGTAAAAGACCACAGAAAAATATTATATGTTTAAAATAAATATAGTTACTATACATAGAAAATTAGGAACTTAAGTACTTGTGAACTTGTTTTAAGCCGTTAAATCATGAAATAAAGTACACCTGAAATATAAGCATAGACAATATTGATATGTGGAATAAGTGTATGGGACATAACACACAAATAAGCAGTGATTTAAAACATCCACAATAATAGATAGTCTTCAATGTGACCAACAGTTGCTGCATGCAGTCAGGCATTGGCCCAAGATAGCCAGTTAAATAGTTGATTTTTCAATATCTTATTTTTAATATAAGGCCACACAGAATTAATTTCTTGTTCTTTGGATTTTGACTTTAAAAAAAAGGAGCGAGCGAGCGAAATTATTTTTATTAATTTTTTTTCTGAAAATCTGATTTTTAGGAGCGACTGATTTTTTTTAAGGCGAGCGACTTGTTTTTAAATTTTTAAAAAGTTTTTTTTATGGATTTTAATGTAAAAGTGAGGCGAGCGAGCGATTATTTTTATTTTTGAAGAAAATAAGTGAAATATTAAAAAAATTCTATCTAAAGTATAACAAATGCTTGTTCTCAGTGGTTTGTGGCTTTTCCAATTGATTAATATATTGTTTCAGCAGGAAATAATTGTCTTTAGTTGTTTTTCTCTCTGAAAAGTTGCTGTCTTGGCTTTCTATCAATAGCCACAAGCAGACCAAGAGACAGTCAATTACACCAAACAAGTATGACTATGTCCCAAAATCTTGCTGGCAAGGCATAATTTTAACATGAAATATTAAAAAGAAAAAACAACTTCCTATCTTTATTCACAAAAAAAAAAAACCCATAAAACAACAATAACAATTTGTAAATATTTATTTTAATAAAATATTACAAAACAATCCTTGGTCAATGGTGAATTGGATGTTCATTGATGGTGTCATTAATATCCTATTATTGTCCTTACACATAAGTTAGGGATTATCCTCAATGCTTTCAATTTGAACCATGTTGTTTTTACATGTATAACTGAAATATTTTAACTGAGGTCATCTGAGGAAAAATAACACAGGAACTTGAATCTACATTTGTATCAATAAAAGGGGTCGACTGTACATCGTATATGACATTCTTTGAATGTCATGAATGTATTTAAATAGATCAATGTAGGGGTCTTCCATTTGACATGCAATTGCTGTATTTTGTAACAAAACTTTTACTTGGTGGCAACATATTTCATTGTTTTCATCGGAGTATTTTGTTTGAGGGGAATGAAATGTAGTTTCAACCGAATAAGTTTAACGTCTTATATCCTGAATGTATCTCCAATACTGGAGCACTTAACTTAACTAACAAGCGATTAGACAAAACAGAGTCAAGTTTATAAGAGAACATGGTTGAAAATCGGCAATTTTGTTGTTGTTTACCTTTGCAAAAGACAAAATTTTTCACACGCGGAGATAAAAAAAAAATTTGAACACAACTTCCGGCTCCGGACGCGGGCGGGTTTCCGGTAAATGCGGGCGGAAGAAATTTATATTTTTTTCTTAAGGAAACAATTTCACATGCGGGCGGTCCGACGAACAAGTAATTAATTCGGCGTGGCCTAAGCACAGCAAAAACTTAGCATTGCTAAGCAATATGATGTTCAGACATACTGATTGCTTCACCATTTAAGGTTCAGTTATTTAAAGTAAAGAAACAATGCTGAGAGTCTCTTTTGACTTAACAATTTATTTACTGTTACCAGAACTAGACATTTATACATACCATGCAAATTTTTGTAGTGAAATAACTTGACTTTCGCATGATGATGAAATTAATGAACCTAAAACTAGTAAAAGTGCCATCTTTTTTTAGCACACCTGGTCCATGTGAGCTATTACCATCACTTGTCGTCCGTCTTCATCTGTCATAGTCTGTTAACAATTTTTCAAAAATCTCTCCTCTGAAACTACTGAACAGAAAAGCTGTTGCTTGCTTAAATGTTCAGCTCATTTAGCTCTACAAAAGTCTTCATAGGGTTGAAGTTTTCAAATGACCCCTTACAGAGGTTGCAGCCCCTTAAAGGTGAAAAATAGTGTTTTTGGCCCATAGAATGTAAACTATTGCATATAGAGAAAAGCTGTTGCTTGCTTAAATGTTCAGCTCATTTAGCTCTACAAAAGTCTTCATAGGCTTGAAGTTGTCAGATGACCCCTTTTAGGGGTTGCAGCCTTTTAAAGGCGAAAAATAATGTTTTTGGCCTATAACAGATAGAGGAAAGCTGTTGCTTGCTTATATGTTCAGCTCATTTAGCTCTACAAAAGCATTCATAGGGTTGAAGTCGTCAGATAACCCCTTACAGGGATAAAAGCCCCTAAATTAACATATTTTTTATGTATTTGGTTTATATAATGAAAACTATAGCAGACAAAGAAATAAAAACTATTGCTGATAGAGAAAAGCTGTTTCCTGCTTAAATGTTCAGCCTATTTAGCTATTTAGGGTTGACATCAAGACCAGGTGAGCGATTCAGGCTCCGGGAGCCTCTTGTTTATCACTTTCTAAGAATATATGACATGTCTAAAGTAAGGAGAAAAGAATGAATCAAAGTGAGTTGAATAATCCCCATTTTTTATACCGCTTTTTGACTATATAAAATGGAATATGAATATATATACGAAAACTTTAATTCAATTCGACACATATATACACAATAAACACAAACTTGGATGAGCTTTTTACCAAGAAATAAATGAGAATAATTTTATTTTCCCCTCAAAATGTCCAAAATTTAATGGATAAACTTAGAGCTTGAAATGCACAATTTAAGTTGACTCCATTGTATTGAACCTTTTCATTGGTATATTATGATACTGAATTATGTTCTAGGCATTTTTGTAAAGCTGATAGGAGGAAGTTTTGAAGGTGAAGGTCGAATAGAGGTCAGCAAAGATTATGACACAGGAAGTGTTTGTGATGATTATTGGGACTATAAAGATGCTACTGTAGTATGTAGGATGCTTGGATATAGGTGAGTGTCATAATTAAGTTCCTCTCTATGAAGTAAGCAGTATTGAGTGAAGTGATCAGTTTTGTATGAGTGTCATAAATGATTCCCTGTGAAGTGAGCAGTTCTGTATGAGTGTCATAAGTGCTAACCTATGAAGTGAGCAGTTTTGTATGAGTGTCATAAGTGGTTCCATATGAAGTGAGCAGTTTTGTATAAGTGTCATAAGTGGTTCCATATGAAGTGAGCAGTTTTGTATAAGTGTCTTAAGTGCTTCCCTATGAAGTGAGCAGTTTTTTATGAGTGTAGTAAGTGCTTCCCTGTGAAGTGAGCAGTTTTGTATGAGTGTCATAAGTGCTAACCTATGAAGTGAGCAGTTTTGAATTGAGTGTCATAAGTGCTCCCTATGAAATGAGCAGTTTTGTATGAGTGTCAAAAGTGATTCCCTGTGAAGTGAGCAGTTTTGCAATGAGTGTCATAAATGCTTCCCTATGAAGTGAGCAGTTTTGTAAGAGTGTCATAAGTGGTTCCATATGAAGTGAGCAGTTTTGTATAAGTGTCTAAAGTGCTTCCCTATGAAGTCAGCAGTTTTGTATGAGTGTAGTAAGTGCTTCCCTGTGAAGTGAGCAGTTTTGTATGAGTGTCATAAGTGCTAACCTATGGAGTGAGCAGTTTTGTATTGAGTGTCATAAGTGCCCCCTATGAAATGAGTAGTTTTGTATGGGTGTCAAAAGTGATTCCCTGTGAAGTGAGCAGTTTTGCAATGAATGTCATAAGTGGTTCCCTATGAAGTGAGCAGTTTTGTATGAGTGTGGTAAGTCCTTTCCAATGATATAAGCAGTTTTGTATGAGTGTCATTAGTGGTTCCATATGAAGTGAGCAGTTTTGTATAAGTGTCATAAGTGCTTCTCTATGAAGTGAGCAGTTTTGTATGAGTGTCATAAGTCCTTCCCTATGACATAAGCAGTTCTGTATAAGTGTACCTATGGAGAATCAAATTCTGTACGCGTGTCATAAGTGCTTCCCTTTGAGGAGAGCAGTTCTGCAGTAGTGTTTTAAAGTCCTTTCTAGATGGATAGACTATATGTGCTTTTATGTATATACTGAAAGAACTTTATTCTTTATGTAGGTATTTTTTGGAGGATTCATGGAATCAGAACAAAATAAGTTATAATGATTGGTGTGAATTTAATAGATTTTAAAGAAATAGTGGTGATTAGGCCCCTTTTTAGCCTTAAAATATGAAGGTTTTGCAAAAGTGTTATTTCTTGCTACAATATAGTGTAAACTTCTAAGGTTGAGACTTGGATAAAATTTTAGTCCAAAAATAAGCCTTATCCCCCCTACTCCTTTAGATTGTTTACTTATAAGAAGTCATTCATATTTGTTAGATTGTATATTGTCCCTATGCAAAAGGTGGCAGAGCAAGATATTCACCTCTGTCTAAAATTAGTTTAGTGGGCATTTCTTTTGAATGCTGTCATAGCTAATTAGGAAAATTTCACACACTGCTGCTTATTTTCTTGGACTAGGCTAAAATATTTATTTCCAAGTTTTTCTAGGCCAGAATATTTATTAATCATTTACAAAAACTGCCTGCCTTCCACTTCAGAATCAAATGGTTGTCCCCTTATACCCTTAGATATCAAATGAAACAAGTTACTATTCAACAATTATCTAAATATTTTTTTCAGTGTTGGAATTGGAGTAAAGAATGGAGCCTATGGACCAGGCACTGGGCCTATCTTATTGGACAATGTACAGTGTACTGGATCAGAGGTCAATATCCAGGACTGTATACACATGGGATGGGGTAACAGTAACTGTGGCCATGATGAGGATGCTGGTGTTGTCTGTGGGAGGGAACCAAAGTCTAGTAGGTTAAACTTGATATACTGTGTTATGCCTCTTTTCATATAGACTATAAACATGGAAATTTTCGTCACATAAAAAGCACAAAAATATCCCTATTAGATCTTTTATTTGCAAGACCATTTGCTAAGACCCTAGTCTGTGTATTAGGTATTTCACTGTCCCTATGACCAATAATTATTAACCCTGCCTGGAGAAAATATACTTTAAATTTCTAGGTAAAGCTGTAATAAGTTTGATGGATGGCCCTGCAGATAATGAGGGCAGGGTTGAGATTGTGTATGGAGGTGTCAGAGGAACACTTTGTGGAGACGGATTTGATGGAACTAAGGCTGCCGTTGTGTGCAGGATGCTGGGTTATAAGTAAGTCTAATGTTATATAACTGAAACTGCAGATTTTTTTTTTGCAGAATTTCACACAGTGAAAAATTTTAGTAATAAAATAGCGAACTTCAGGTGACAGGCAGGCAAGCAGTGAATGGCTTGTCTGAAGTGAATGGCTTGTCTGAAGTGAATGGCTTGTGCGCAGTGAATGGCTTGTGTGAAGTGAAATAATTTTCATAACAGTTTTCTCAGCGACTACTAATCAGAGCCTCTTGATATTAGGTGTGCAGCATCAGCATGGGGACTCATACAGTTGGAGTTCAGATTCCAAGTCTGTGGCTTACCAACTGATAAACAAAATCCTTCCATTTTTGACTTTGACATATTTCTGTGTTAATAGATAAGTACTAAATCAACAAGTTCGATTACAGAAATCCATAGTTATTCTATTTTATTATCTAAGCATCTGTTTCTTATTTTACAGTACAGGTGTTGTGGAACCTGAGGGGACATTTTCACCTGGCACAGGTATGATATGGGCAGCAGAGAAGTGGGCGTGTCTGGGTATGGAGGATAACGTGGAAGACTGTGAAAATTTCCCAGGAGTCAACACTAAGTGTACTCATACTCAGGATGTTGGTGTACACTGCTATGATGAAACTACCACAAGTACCACAACAACAACCAGAAAACCAACAACAGAAAACTTAGGAACAGGTACTACATGTAACATTAACATTCAAGAGGTTTTATTTTCTTGGTCACATAGCTTGCAGTAAACTGAAAGTATTAACTCTGCTGGTTTTAGTGGGTCAGGCAAACCACTGTGGTGACAAACCATGAAATTTGATTTCTTACAAATAAGAAACTTTGCATTGATAAAGACTTTAATTCATTTCGGACTTTTGACACTGGAATGCCCCATTGGTGCCTCTTTGCTTCTTTCATGAATCTGCCAATATGCATTTAAATCCTAATTCAGAATATTTTATGCCCACAAATCTAAAAACTCTAACAGTTCAGTCTTCCAGCCGAATCTTTTACCATAGGGCTTTTGTCAGGGATAAGGATCCCATTTCCATTGCTGATTTTGAACTGGGAAAATAAGTATTTGATATCTAGTAGGTTAAGCATCAAAGGTCAAACTCAATTTTGCTAAAACTATGGTGCTTAAATCTTTTTGTCACAGTCAAGATATGTAGGATCTTGGTTATTATTAGTTTACACACAATATATAAGTATATGTTTCTTTTGTATCAAGGTATAAGAATAGAACTTGTGAATGGAAATGTGCCACATCGTGGTCGTGTAGAACTCATCCGTAACGGTGTACGTGGCACAGTCTGTGACGATAAGTGGGATGATAATGATGCGACAGTCATCTGTCGGATGATGGGATATAAGAGGTATACTTGAGCAGTTTTTTTAGGTTTTCTGAGTCCTTCTAGTATATATTGACTAGAAACTTGATTAAGCGGCAAATTTTCTAACGAGGTCTTTGATGTGTATTTGATTAAGTTATCAAAGTATGTGTCGCATCTGTTTTCACAAGAATTGGAATACTACATAAGTGTCACCTGAGTGTTGTAATAAAACAACATTATTTTGATTTCTATTCATAATGAGCAACCATTTAATTTGGTTATTCTTTTAATGACAATTCTTATCAGACATGCGTTCATGCGTATACTCATTTCTGATTGGTCGAAACGTCATTGCTAGATCCGTTCATACTTTCATGAACGCCTTTGTCTCGTTTCCAATGTAAACAAATATGGTGGCGATGAAGTCGTCCTAAAGAACAAATTGTTTCCGAATTTATTTATTTTTCTTTAAAAAAAAAAAGGTATAAATTTGAAGAATTATAAGGATTGAACACCAAGTTTCGGTCGTTCATGCATGTATGAACGGATCTCTTCACTCACAAACTGTAACATGAACAGCCTTCAGCCATTCATTCAGTTTGTGAGCTCCAAGATCCGTTCATACATGCATGAACGACCGAAAATAGGTGTTCAATCCTATAGTAATTCTATTGTTGGCAAATTGGTTATTCAATTAAATGGAGACTATTATAATTGATCTTTGCAGGGGAGCAACAGCCTTGTCAGAAGCTGTGTACGAAGCAGGGAAGGAAGATATTGTTTTAGATGATGTTAGTTTATATTTCTAGGGGAGGTACAGCTGTGTCAGAAGCTGTGTATGGAGCGGGGAAAGGAGATATTGTTTTAGATGATGTTGAATGCTCTGGGTCAGAAGATTCTATAGAAGACTGTATACATTTAGGATGGGGAGTCAGTAACTGTCATCATGGAGAGGATGCTGGAGTACGATGTAAAGTCGACTCGGGACCATCTGTCACTGGAGATTGGCATCTTACATTTTCACCTGGTAAATCTAAACTTTACAGAATTAGGTATCAGGTACTGTAAGAAATATAGGGTTGAAGGCTTATTTTCATTGTCCTTTTTCCTTTTATTAAACCCAATATTATAAAGAAATGCCATATTGTCTGAAATCCTTTTTTTTCTAATCGTGACAACAACTCTTCTTTTTATCTAAATCATTGATTTTCATCATTATTTTCTCAATAACTTCTGCGAATAAATCTAAATCTTTATACAAGATACATGAAATCAGATATTTTATCTTCTTAAAAAATTAGAATGTGGCAGAAGACCCATGGAGGAAACCCATATCAGAAAAAAGCGTGACACACCAGTTCTAGGGGGAGCCACTGTAAGAGAGCGTCCCCAGCCAGCTAAGATTGTGTACGGTACCACAGCTGAGTATGGAATGTACCCTTGGCAGGTTGGGGTTAGACAGGTGGATCTATATGATTACGTCACTGGGAGGAGATATACTAGTGCTTGGTGTGGAGGGACAATTCTCAATGAGCACTGGATTCTAAGTGCTGCCCACTGCTTTGATGGGTATTTCTATAGTTTTAGGATAGTCATCAAATACATTCTATTTTTATCAAGATGGCAAGCAATAGCTACTGGTCACATTGGAGTCTGCTGGCTGCTTTCCCTGGATATTATATTAAATTCTCACTATTTTATGTACAATGTAGTTTGTTTTACATACTCAACATTATATACAAGTATTTTATTGATTATATCTACCAGTATTATGTTTTGTTGTCCAAAAACATGTCTGTTTGTGTGAATTTGTAACCATAAAATGATAAAGATATCATTATTTACAAATAAGATTGTGAAATGGCAAGTTTACTACACAAAATGTATGTTTTATCAGAGTACACTGTAAACCAATAGGATGACTGAATTTTAGTTTGTGCAGTATTAAATTTGTGCTTTTAGGTGTCTCAGGCTTTTCTACTGATAGAAATAAATGAGATGTGGAATAAGTGTACGCGACACAACCTACATTATAAATGTATATTTTAAATATCCACAATGGAAAACAGCCAGCAGCCTTCATGAGCATCTTTTTGCACATATTGGTATTTTGTATAAAATTGATAAATTAACTGGATATGGCAGACAAAATACAATATGATATAATATATCTAATCAAAATACGAGCAACGGTAATACAAAAAAGGTCTTTTTAATCATTTTTAGAATTTCCCGTACTAAATCAAAGGGATATAATTTATATAGAATGAATAGGAAAATTTTCAATTTTCATGAATATCTTGAAAAAATGAACGGTGACCCTATGTTTTTTTCATGCAATCTTGAAGAGCTTTTGAAAAGGGACTTTCCCTCAGATTTTAAGCTGATTCTATAGTAGAAATTCTTCTTTAGGTGCCTCTATAGCTTTTCTCCCTATATATTCTATATAAAAATATTGAAACTTTGCTATTTTAAGAAAGCTGCTAGAGCTCTAAAATGAATGGTGACCCCCTCTTTTAATTTGACATTTTTTATCCATGCATTTAGGTCTATCAATGTGCCAAAAATGAATAAAATCTATAGTAGAATTCTCATAGCCCTGAGACACCTTAATGTTATTTCAATGAAAGACAAATATATTCACACTGTTTAATTTTCATGCAAGCAATGTCAATGCAAAAATAGCTTAAATAAAACTGCCACGAACATTTCCAGGTTAACAGTATTTATCTTTAAAGACACATTTATCATTTGTCATCAGAATTTACATAGCAGACAGAGTGTCAAAAACCAAAATTAAATTTGAAGGTTTTTTACCTTCATTTGCAGGCTGTCTAAATCTGATATTGCTATAAGAATTGGTGACCATAATAACAGACAGGTGGATAAATATGAACAGGAGTTTGAAGTGGAAGCCATCCTTATGCATGAAAACTATGATGGTAATACAGATTTGTAATAACAGAAATGTGTTCTTGATGTTTCACTGAAAAATTATACATATTGCTTTGCTCTTGTCAGCAAACATTTTTTTCTTCTTCAAAGATAAGGGAGACTGCTTTTTTGTCACAAAATAGCTTAAATCCTGTGATTAGCATCAAACATTAAAATACTTTTTTCATGATTATATTGACTTCTTTCAAATGATACTTATGAATATGACCTTGAATTATTTCAGATACTTATGATTATGACCTTGACTTCTTTCAGATGATACTTATGATTATGTCCTTGACTTCTTTCAAATGATACTTATGAATATGACCTTGAATTATTTCAGATACTAATGATTATGACCTAGACTTCTTTCAAATGATACTTATATTATGACCTTGACTTCTTTCAGATGATACTTATGATTATGACCTTGACTTCTTTCAAATGATACTTATGATTATGACCTTGACTTCTTTCAGAAGCTACTTATGAAGATGACCTTGACTCCTTTCAAATTACACTAATGATTATGACCTTGACCCCTTTCAGATGATTCTTATGATTATGACCTTGACTTCTTTCAGATTATACTTAAGATTATGACCATGACTCTTTTCAGATGATACTTATGATTATGTCCTTGACTTCTTTCAAATTATACTTAAGATTATGACCATGACTCTTTTCAGATGATACTTGGGATCATGACCTTGACTTATTTCAGATACTACCTATGATTATGTCCTTGACTTATTTCAGATGATACTTATGAATATGATCTTGACTTATTTCAGATACTACCTATGATTATGACCTTGACTTATTTCAGATACTACCTATGATTATGACCTTGCCCTATTAAAGATCAGTAGTGATGATGGTACAGGTATACAGTTCAATGACTATGTACAGCCTGCCTGCCTTCCCAGTATGGACACGGTCTATAGAGCTGGTTTTCTTTGTCACATTTCTGGTTGGGGCAAAACAGAACATGGAGGTAAGTTGGTCTACTGTTATAGAAGCTTTTAGGAAGATTTGTAATGTAGAAAATAATGAGACACAACTTAAATTTGTTGCCAAACATTTCCATTATTTGTAATTTTCATCAAAAGCACAAAAATCACATGTATGGAAATCAAATCAGTGAAAGATCAATTAAAGAACCTAAGATCTGATATTTTTTTCCTCAAATATTTTTTTTTGTATGAGCAGATGTCAATATGTTGTCACAATATGTATATACAGACTTGGCAATATGTTAGTCAAATGTTCAATTGATTTAAATATGTACCTTTTTACTGATCGAACTTTTTGTCAATCCATCACAGAATACTTATTTACCTGGTTGTATATTTTGTTTTACAGTAAATCCTTATGTGTTGAGAAAAGAAAAAGTACCAATAATGAATGACAAAAAGTGTAGAAGTATGTACAAACCAGGGGCCATAACTTCTCACATGTTATGTGCAGGCTATGAGGAAGGAGGAGTTGATACATGTCAAGGGGACAGTGGGGGACCTCTTGTTTGTCATGTTGATGGTAAGTACTAACTTCATTATTTTACCTTAATTAAATGAACAGATAATGCACAATTGCATGTTTGTGTGTTTTAAAAATCATCTTACTTTATGGTCATTCATAATCAAATGAAATACAGTGAGAGCTATTTGAACTTAACCTTAAGAAAAAAATAGATAATAAAGAGATGTTGAATGAGTGTACGCGAGACAACCAACATAAAAAACGGCAATTTTTAAAAACACAATGGAAAACTGCCAAAAATCTTTATAAATCAAATATAATAATAAGTCACATGTGTGAATAATCTGAACATGTGTAATGAGAACTCCTGTATAAACTGAAGAAATGTTTGTGCTTGGTTTTAATAGAATTTGAAGGTAATTTTATTGTACCACTTTGTATAATAGTTACAGAAACAAATAAGTTGAAAGATTCAAGAATGGTTTTGATACTTTTTTCCTTCCAGGTAAATACACGTTACTAGGAGCGACCTCCTGGGGAAATGGGTGTGGTGATGCTGCTTCACCTGGTGTGTACGCTCATATCAGGAACCTTCTTCCCTGGATCATTGATCAAATAAAAAAATATAATTGATGGACATTCCAATAATAAGTGATAATCATCCTCAATGTAGTGGACATGAACAAATATACATTATATAAATGACATGGACATGTTAATAAGAAGTGTTAGTCATCCTCAATGTCATTTACAGGTAAATACAGTGTATTGGGATTGGTTTCTTCTGGGAATGGATGTGGAGCTGCCGGAGCCCCTGGAGTTTATACTAATGTTAAAAGTTTTCTCCCATGGATAATGGACAAAATCAAAGAACATCAGTAGACAATGATATAACTGTTTTGTATACTTAACTCAACTGCCAAAAGGACTGTCAATAATATAACCACTTATTGTCATATGATTTTATATTGTTTTTTGTTTTTTTTTAACTTTTGCCACCTTTGTAATTTTTAAGTCAAAACTATACTGTACTATAATTTATTATTTATGGATTAATGTTGCTTTATACTTTCTGCACTTAAGAAAGCATAAATATATCTTTTTCTATCAAATAACAGATATGAACCATGAAAATTTGTTAAAACTGTAATAGTCAAAGTAGTTATACACCACTGTCAATGGATCTTTACGCTTCTTAAAATTCTTAACAAGCATAGACATGTTAATACAAAATAAAATCAAAATGTGTGATAAATGCTGTAAAAATGAAATATAACAAAATGATGGTTATTTGATAAAAGATCATGCATCCAAAAAAAATTCAGGAGTCTTCATTTACTTATGACTTTTGTTTATATACTTTTGTTTATATTTTGTAAATATGTGAATAAAAGCTAAATATTATATATTATATGGTAGTTGTCATTTGTAAGGAATACTTAATTTGAGTGTGGATGCCACTTGGTCTTCACTTAAAAAAAATTATTCAAATGAACAAAAGATATCAGAAAAACCCATTATAAGGTTCATACCGTATTTCTTAAGAATTAGAAAACAGAACAAAATTATCAACTATATATCTATAAAACATTTGTAAAGCATTACATGTAATACACTACAAGATTTCCAATATACATGAATAAAGATTTATTTCTTATTAAGTTTGTCACCCCAGATTTCTCAATAAAAGTTTTAGACAACAAGAATGAGATGTATAGGAACTCTTCAAGATAATTATCTCTGTTACTGATGACTAACTTAGAAGCACCTATTGACTGATGTATAAAAATCAAATTTATCAGTTCTAAACCTGACAATACCTCCAACAATTAATGATTTAATATTAATTATAACACAGAGCTGATGGTGAAAATAAAGGTACTAACAAAATTACCGAACTTGGGGGATCAATCTCAAATGTTCAAGAAAAAAGAAAAAAACAAGGAAGACATGCCAGACAAATTGAAGATTGCAATGGTCCTGATTTGGTACTGGTATTTCAAAATAAAAGTGGGTTAAACAAACCTCCCTCTTCCATTGCAATCTTAGGTCTGGTAGTAACACAAAACACAACATAGTTTTGAAGATATAATAGGAGCAAATGTCCAAGAGAAAAGACAAAACCAGGAAAACATACCATATAAGTTTAAGATTGCAATGGTCCTGACTTGATGCAGGCATTTTAAAAGAAATGGTTGGTTAGACCAGTAGAAACAGTTACATAAAAAACAAAAAGTAATTAGCTCATAAAGTAAGAATGATCAACATTTCAAAGCAAAACCAACTATATTCAAAGATTTAGCTAAAATATAACTAGCTAAGCCAACTAGCTATACTGACAATATCATAGAAATTTGCGGTTTGTATTTAAATATTCGTGAATAGCAATAGTATCATCCACTAATAAAGTTGAAAGATAAATACCTCATGAGAGTTCAATAAATGAAACCACATCCTGCACCTGTTATAAGTTTTAAAATACATTTCGGGTTCAAACTCTCAAAAATAATTTGAGAAAAATATTCATTTTTAGCTCACCTGGACCGAAGGTCCATGTGAGCTATTACCATCACTTGGCGTCCGTCGTCGTCGTCGTCGTCGTCTGTCGTCGTCTGTCGTCGTTGTCGTCATCGTCTGTTAACAATTTTTCAAAAATCTTCTCCTCTGAAACTACCAAACAGAATTTAATGAAACTTGGTATGAATGATCCTTAGGGTGTCCTGCACCAAACTTGTGTTTTGATTTTTGATCCGTTAAAAAACATGGCCGCCGTTACTAAAAATAGACTAGGGGGGTCAGACTACTGTTTTTGGCTTATAAATCAAAAAGTATAAGAGATAGAGGAAATCTGAGGCCACGCTACTGATTCAGCATCAAAAGCTCTACAAAAGTCTCCATTTGGTCAAAGTTGTCAGATGACCCCTTATAGGGGTTACGGCCCCTTGAAGGTGAAAAATAGCATTTTTTCATGTTTTTGGCCTACAGAATGAAAACTATTGCAGATAGAGATTAGCTGTTGCTTGCTTAAATGTTCAGCTCATTTAACTCTACAAAAGTCTCTATAGGGTCGAAGTTGTCAGATGACCCCTTATAGGGGTTACGGCCCCTTAAAGGTGGAAAATAGCCATTTTTTCATGTTTTTGGCCTACAGAATGAAAACTATTGCAGATAGAGATTAGCTGTTGCTTGCTTAAATGTTCAGCTCATTTAGCTCTACAAAAGTCTCCATAGGGTCGAAGTTGTCAGATGAATCTTATAGGGGTTACGGCCCCTGAAAAATAGCGTTTTTTCATGTTTTTGTCCTACAGAATGAAAACTATTGCAGATAGAGATTAGTTGTTTCTTGCTTAAATGTTCAGCTCATTTAGCTTTACAAAATTCTCCATAGGGTCGAAGTTGTCAGATGACCCCTTATAAGGATTACGGCCCCTGAAAAATAGCAATTTTTCATGTTTTTGGCCTACAGAATGAAAACTATTGCAGATAGAGATTAGCTGTTGCTTGCTTAAATGTTCAGCTCATTTAGCTCTACAAAATTCTCCATAGGGTCGAAGTTGTCAGATGACTCCTTATAGGGGTTATGGCCCCTTATAGGTGAAAAATGGTGTTTTTGGCCTATAGAATGAAAACTGTTGCATGTAGAGAAAAGCTGTTGCTTGCTTAAATGTTCAGCTCATTTAGCTCTACAAAAGTATAGGGTCAACATCAAGACCAGGTGAGCGATTCAGGCTCCTGGGAGCCTCTTGTTTTATATTCACTAATGAAAGAAGAGGGGCATAAAATACTGAAGAAGCAAAATATTCATGGGTGATTTAATTTAAATTTCGTTTTTTTTTATGAGGAAGAAAAATCCACTTTAGACTTTGGCTTTCTGTCCGTCTATTGATATGTCAGTCTTTCTACCTATCCAAAATAGCTTTCGTGAACACCTTGTTAGAATTTCATGAATCTTATACACATTAAAACTTATAAGGTAACAAAAAGCCTTTTGTTTATGGGTCAAAAGTTCAAAAAGTCAAGGTAACAAAATTTGAAGTACAAAAAAATAAATAAACTGAAATTGGTTTTTTTTAATATTAAAACTTACAAACATCTTGATAAGTTTCATAAAATTTGAAAATGCATTACAGCTTAGCCTATTGGGGTTAAAAGATCAAAGAATAGAATATGTAGCAGTGTCAAAGTTGTAGGACTATTCCTTTTAGGATGTATTCACCATAAAAAACCAACATTCACAGATTCCTCATTATATTAAAATTAAGTGATAGCTCCTCTGATGCCATAAGTTCCATTACAACAAAACCTGGTATAGTTGTTCATTAAAATTCGGTCAAACTAAGTCAGGTGAGTAATTCAGGCAACTGGCAGCCTCTTGTTTTTGCTCTCATAATTGTTATGGAGCATTAAATTTTCAGGAGTATTAAAGGAATTACTCACTTGTCAAAATAATAATAACAATTTAGCATTCTTTATTGTCATCACTAGGAAGCACTTGTCAGTGGCGGTTCCAGGATTTTTTAAAAGGGGGGGGTCGTCCAAAACTATAATTTGATGATTTTTGCCCAAATTTTGCATGAAAATCTAAGAATTTTCCGACGAAAGGGGGGTCCAGACCCCCTGGACCCCCCCTCTGGATCCACCACTGCTTGTTCAATAAAATCAATAGAAAAGTTGATATATTTTTTTACTCACATGTAACCCGAATAATACAGTCGTTATATTTCGCTCCTTACAGTCGCTAATTAACGCCTGAATGCTCATACGATAATAATTCGTCAAAATTTGTCAGATGACAAAAATTTCTTAGGACCAGTGAAGATTAAATTTATTATCATTAATTTATTAATAATTATCACATAATTCACACCTTTTTGTCACATCTGTTTTAGAAAAGATCAAACTAATCTTATCAACTAATTAATTAACATCATTAAAAGGATTGTGATTGGCTGTCTGAACTGGACAGCGAGTGACGGAGAATTTCCATTGGACAAGTTCAAGCCCTGTCCCGCCGAAGTATGCGAAGACGGATGGGCTTGGATCATTCCAGTTAACTTACATGTAACACATGCTTGTGACATGCAGATCTGAAATGTATTTATGTTTCATGCTCTTATGATATATTTGGATCCAAATTCAAAATCCACAGGATTATTGGTACAACTAGAGCTATTTGCATTTGTTTGATACGTTGGTGGGTATAAAGTCTATTGAGGAGGAGGAAGTGTAATAGAACAGGTTTATTAACCTGTGTTCTAGAAGGTAGCCATATAGCCAGATAAAATCAACCTGGCTAAAAATCTTTAGAAGAAACAATATCATGATGACTTGTCACCCGTCTTACCTTGGTTCATTCCCGAGCGGTGGCATATGGATTTTATAATGTGTTTCATGCTATCCAATTACAGTAGAATGACAAACATATAATTATCTTGTAAAAAGTTGGTTTGTAAAAAGTTTTAATGTATAGTTGTACTATAATTATTTCATATTAATTCGAATCATTATAAAGTTATCTTTTTATTTAACAAAAATCTTTTTCCAACTGTTGAGACGCTCCCCAGATTTTATCTCATACTGGCTCTTCAGTAAAGAAAATAAAATAGGAATAAATATCGACAACTACCTGATGTCAAAGATTTTTTTTAACACCCTCCTTCTTCATTAGAAATTATCATGCATCATAGTTCCACTATCAATCCAGACTTAGCAAGAGAAAGAAAGAAGGTCACATTTGACGTAGAAGATCTAACAAATTACATTTATGGTGGAGACGAACGTGTAAAAAGAAAAAGGGAGCTGCGTAGGTCAATTTTGTCTTCTCTACTGTTACATAACATTTAAAAAAAGAATGTTAACAATAATCCATCATTCCTAGTAATGCTAGGTTCGATTTGATACCAAAATATTCAGAATTTCAAACAAAATCAAGCTTTTTAATCAGCAATGCTGACAACATTTTGGCTAAGTGAGTCCGGTCATACTAATCAGCGCCCGAGGGCGCCCGAGGAGGTATTTAGCGCCCGAGCGGAAAAAATAGCGCCCGAGCATTTATTTTTTAAGCCAAAATGACTTAAACTTGATAAATTATGTTGTTTCATCGTCTATATTCAATACAAGACGTGAGTAAATCGGAGCCATAAATTTTCGAAAAAAAGGGAAACAAAGAATTTCCTTTCTAGCATTGCGGAACATGCAGAATAAACTGTCATCTATGCAGCATCGGATGTGATTCCTGCGGTACATGGTACCATCCGCAGTGTGAAAATCTGACATTGGAGGACGAATTTGATGTTTTTGCGACGAACAAAAATCTGCCATACAAATATGCAATGGATGCTTCAGCGACGAGAATCGTGGTGCATACTCTTACACATCAGCTTTGAAAAGACTGACGGAGGTGAGAAAAATTCTCCAAAAGTTAAACAAAAATCAAATAATTTTTTGTCTCTCCTTATAGTCTCCTACATGTTTTAGTTTTTATTTTTTTATTTGTTATTGCTTTTTGTGCACGGTCATCATTTTACATAGTACTAACGCCTGGTCTAAAAATTATATGATATGAACTTATTAACAGTGTGGTCATTATAAAGTGATTAACAATAGTTAATCTAATCAAAACAGTAAATTTGACATTTATTATACAAACATAGGTCACGCTCAAATATTAATCCAATTTAATTTGATTAATTATATCACTGATTGATATTATAATATAATAATAATAATATAATTGAGGAGGTGAAAAACCATCTTTTTAGAAGTTTATGAACTTAACAATGAGTTCGATCTTCGACATGTACACATCAGTAATTTAAATTCCAACTGACCTCCAAACTCTTATCAACACCGCCGTCAAAGACGGAATGGAATTGAAATGGGACTTTTCCGTGACCAACGGAAAAGTAGAAGTCAAGATGACTTGGACGCCGGCTGAGAAACCACCTAGTCCTATAACATAAGACTTCGTATGGGGCACGACGTTTTTAATTTGGATATGTTATATGTCACAGCCGCAACCATCTCGACTCCTCTTTTCGACATAGATGATGTATACTAGGAAGAAGAAGAAGAACATCCGGCAACAATTGACATACAAAACATAGTGATTTGATATAGTGCTTGGTTGCATTTTAGTTGTATGCCTTATCTATAGAAATTTTAAGATGCATGCAATTTTAGTTGTATGTCAGCATTTTTTTTCCAGTTGTATGTCTTATCCAGAGTATAATAATTAATACATGCATTTTAAAAGGTTTACATTTTTTGTTGAAATTTAAACAAGTTTCCGTGTGTTTTTTTTTAATTATTGCTTGGTTCACCATAATGATTTTAAAAGTGTATTAATACATGTTACCAATTTCATTCTCTCAATTTTTACTCATCTCAAGATTTTTAATTCATAATGCTGTGATTTTCCAGAGTTTTATTTCATGAATCTGTGATGCACCATGAACATTTTAAGTCAAAAGGTAACTTTTTGCTTAACTTCACAATACTTACGCATTTGTTGTCAAAAACAATTTCTATTCTGTCTGTTAAGGATGTTGTTTATAGTTCGTAATCCGAATAAATTTAATCATACTTGAACTGGAATGATTTACAGATGTAACTTCACAATATATAATATGACAAATACATATTCTTATTAATAATATTCATTTCCTCGCCAAAATCTAAGGAAAATACCAATCAAACTGTCAAAATATGTGCTCGGGCGCTAATTTTTCCGCTCGGGCGCTAATTATCACCTCGGGCGCCCTCGGGCGCTGATTAGTATGACCCAGTGAGTCTCATCATAACGTCTTTCTGGGGTTTTTGTCATTTGGACCTTTTTAGATCCTCGTAGGAAGCCAAACTACATAAATTGTAAAAGGCTTCCAATACAGTATAATTATTTTGACTAGAATAAGCCATGCACTGATCACATCATAGACCTGTATATTAAATTTATTTAATATACAGATCTATGATCACATTTAGGATCTTGCCAAGCAAGTAATTCTCGCAACTCCCTAATTTACAAATGTTTATTTGTGAAATTATTTTGACAGATCCAAAATACAACCTGATCTTGAAAGAGGAAAGAATTGCCTTTTTGAGTCATTTTATATGACAATTTTGACAGGAAAATAGAAAATAATCATAGCAAGGTATGCTTTTGAGAAAAAAGGAGAGAGAACTACTCTGTGACCAGTAAAGATGCAAATGACCTACTGTTCAGAGAGTAGTTCTTAGTCTTTTTTCTCAACAGCAGTTTTTGTCATATTTGCAAAAAAAAAAAAAAAAAATCAACATGTCTTTAAAACATCTTGAAATGGCTCACTTTAAATGTAAAACAAATTTTAGGCTAAACATTCAAGGGGTGGATGATCCATGATTTTAGTTTAGGGGGGCATGAAATAATTTTTCCATCAAGCAAGATACAAAATGTTTTAGTGTTTTTTTATGTGAATTAAATGCAAAAAAAAAACACCATAATTTTGGCAAGTTTTAGGGGGTTCATGTCTCTTCTAGATCTGTGATTCATTCAGGCTCCTGTAAGCCTCTTGTTCATTGTATTCCTCATTACACGGTACCTGTTACATGTATAATATAATTTCAGAACAAATGGTAATAGATGATCCATTTTTCAAGAAGCACAAACCATGGGCTTTCTGCAGTGTAGAAGAACAATATGAGATGGGACTGTCTAAGCATATCTACATAGAGAAAAAATTAAAGGAGCTTGACATAACAGATTTCTTTGAAAGTTTTCTGTATAGAGAGTAAGAAAAGATAAAATACTTTATGTTTCTGTCAAAATCAACTCTTACCTTAACAAAATGACCAACTAAAACTAGTATGCATTTAATTATATTTGAAATATAGAAAAAAGAGTAACATGGTATTGAAGGTAATGGAACATTATCTTTTTATACATAAACATGTATCAGTGGAAGAAAAAACAGCTGTTATTGAATTTAGTTTTGAATTTGACCAGTTTTACCATTAACATTAAAAGAACTTAACATAACTTATGATACTGTAGACGATAAAGAGATCGTGTTTGTTTGAATACATTTATTACATTTATTTATATCATTCTTTTTTTTTTATTAATTCACACCTCTTTGATTCTAAGTTGACCATAAGAAATAAAAATTTAATCTGTATGTATTTTCTATATTTCTGTTATTTCTACACAGGTGTGCAGCATCTCACGAGAACAGCCCACTGGGTTTACATTATGGAATGTTTTTACCAACAATAGAAAAGCAAGCTACCAAACAACAAAAAGATAAATGGTTACCACTGGCTGAAAATCTAAAAATGATTGGCACATATGCCCAAACTGAACTTGGACATGGTTTGCAGGAATTGTCTTGAACAACATCATACATATAATTAGGATGTTTTGTAAATATGAATTTTTAATGGAAAGCTGAGGTTCAGTGCATCAGTTTAAAGGTATAGGACCACAACCCTGAGATAGTATTTGGTGAATTCAGAGTAATTGATGTAAAACATGTGGTAAACACAGAGAAATCTTTAATTTGCAAGAATAAAAAGTTTTAGAATTTTATTGTAACCTTTGAATGAAATCAACAATGAAATGCCCCTTTTATAGAAGTATTTTTTGTCTTTCTTGTTTATGTAACTTATATAACCTCTTTCCATACAAAAGGTCAAATGTACTATATAAAGAATGTAACATGCAATGTTTTTTTAAGGGGTGAAGAGCTTCAAATATTGAACTACCAGACACAACAATACAGGTTATTCCCCCTTCTAGCCACATCTTACTGTATACAGCTGGTAGGCAAGGCTGTGTTCATCAAATACTTGGAGGTCTCTAATGATATAGAACAAGGAAATCTAGAGGCATTAGCAGAGGTAACAGAAAAAAACAAAACTATAGAAATGATCTTTTATTCTCTGAGTAATATAAATTTTGGCCAAATTTCATGGAGTGAAAATATAGGTTATACAATGGTGAATGTGGAGCGGAAAGAAATTTTCATAACAATTTTCTCAGCAACTACTCATCACAACCACTTGATACTTGGTATACAACATCAAGATGGGGGCCCATAATGTGGGATTCAATTTCAGATCTGTCTCTCACATACTCTGTGATTCAATTTCAGATCTGTCTCTCACCTACTTCCTGTTTAATGAAATCCAACCATTTGTGACTTTGATAGATTTTTCAACATTTATATTTGTAACTTATACAGATGAATATTGTAAAAATTCCTATTCTTATTCTTTAAATGGTTCAATGTACAATGGTATGTCATTTAATCAGCTGGTGAAGTACTGTAGATGTTCTCGGTGGGTTAAAACTTTTAAGAATTACCCCAACCTGTAAAATTTATTACTGTATGACTTTTTTCCATTAACAGCTCCATGCCCTTTCAGCTGGTCTGAAGGCATTCAGTACCTGGGTATGCTCAGCTGGTGTAGAGACCTGTCGACTCTGCTGTGGAGGCCATGGCTACTCTCTAGCTAGTGGATTCCCGAAGATCTATGTCGATTGTGTAGCTGAGTGTACTTATGAAGGAGAAAATACTGTAATGATGCTTCAAGTGGCAAGGTAATATCATCAGAGGTGATTTCTATCCTAGGTATTCTTATATGACTCATTATGGATGACAGATGCTGTGCTTTAAGCATACCC
>CAXARO010001158.1:0-50808 GCA_963971305.1 Arcuatula senhousia
AGTTAGCACTTGAAATTATCTTTCAAAAACCTTTTCAGTGTTTTTAAGAAGCAAAAGACTTTTCTTTATACCTCTAAACCAATATTTAGATGATATATTTCTTACCTCAACATAGGCCTGCCAACTAAGGTAAAATCTTTACCACCAACTAGCAAAACCTAGAGTGACAGAATCATGAAGTATTAATATATATATTGGTGTTGTTTTTTCAAAAGTAAAAGTTTAATTAAGTTAAACAATCACTACAATGTAACTTTGTTTTGTTGCCTGGTAAAACTTCATCTGTTTAAACTAATTTCCTCTATAGGGTTTTTCAAGGAATGCAGGATTGGCTTATTTTATTAATCAAAAGATTTTCAGATTAGATCTCGGGGGCCACTAATATACTTTATGGATAGGGAGATGCTGCTGAGGTTTTGAAACCCCACCCTTTTCATATATTTTGAATTTGAAAATTAGATACCTTATAATATATTGTTACTGAAAAAAGCACCCTAATCCCATAATGGATGCTGAGGATTGAAGAAAAAAAATGGATATCATTTATTTATTTATTTATAGCTATTCAAAAATGTTTAGTCAATCAACAAACACTTTTATACATGTATGAATACATTTGTATTGGAAAAGAAGTAAGAATTTTCTTATCTGGCTTATAATCATCAAGTAAATATTATTGACCTAATCATATATTTTATGTTTGTTTTCCCGACCTTATCACATATTCTCAACTCAAAAAAATGGTACCTATTCCAGCAGTCCTAATACCTTCTATATACCCTAAATGCATTTTAAGCATAAGACTGAATATCTTAAAAAGTTTTCTACCTTTTCTAGTCTAATCTTATCCCCAACTGTGGGATCAAAATGACCTTTAACTACAACAAGATCTTCTGTGGTTACTTTTCTTTGTTTTCCTTGGATATAGATGACAGCAAACAGCCTTCCGACATCTTGACTATGGATAACATCACTAACTTTACTGACAACTAAATCTAAAATAGAAAATGGGTCAAAGACAGAAATGACAAAACTTCAGTAAACAGGAAGTAGATGAGCGACAGACCTGAAATCAAATCCCATGCACATCAATATCAGTGTACAGAACATATGTAGTTGTTGAGAAACTATTACATAAATATTTTCTCAACCGCCTGCCGCCTGACATTCTCAATTCTTTAACCTGAATTTTCACTGTGAAATCCATTCAAATATTATGAAATGAAGGCAGAAATGAGTTTTCATTGCTTTTGTTGGTACCTTTTCTAACTGTTTAAACTGTCAGATGATTTTGTAAAAACATTCATAGACAAACAAAATACTGTTAAATATGATAGTTTTGTGAGGTTTAAAATTCAGGTTTTCTGTTTTGAAATGCATTTGCAACATATATGAATTTTACAAACTACATGTATCTATCACTATCTAATGACATGAAATTCATTACAAGAATATGTCTGAAAGACATAATTCCCCATCTCACAACATTTTGGATGGACGCAGGAACGGACGGAAAAACATACCAGAACACTATATGCCCCCCTACTTTCGTAGATGGGGCATCAATATAAACCTAGCAGAAATATCCATTATTACAGTATTCCCTCTTTTCGTATATAGTGGGTTATCTCCCATTTGCAGAGTTATCTTCTCTTTCCAGAAGGTATTTATACTAGTTACTGTGGGGAAATATAAGCTTTTCTGCGTTCATTTTTTATTTTGTCTTTTTTTTTTCTAAAAGTTAAATATAATGATTTTCAAAAAGGTATTTAACATGTTTTCCTTGACAAACAGGGACTGCTAGACCCTTTGAATAATTTAGAAAAAATAAAAACTTTATTTTCCCCATTCATTCCAATGTAATATACCTACTGTAATGGAAGACAACTCTTGCAAATAGGAGATAACTCACTATTTACGAAAATAGGGAATAGCCTTACCTGTGCCATGAGAACTTTCTTCTTTTTGGAGCTGAACTGCAGCTGCTGTACTAAACTTCTGCTGACTGAAAAAAAAATGTTCAGTTGCATAACCATGTAATGCATCATCCTCAAAAACCCAAGGGGTCTTCTCTGGCTTCCTCATGCATCACCCCCTGGGTTATTACATATGAATTATCTCATTTTTGATAGTTTTGTATCAAGCTTTTTGATTGGTTGCATTACATTTTTCTAGTGTGATTTAACATTTTTCTACATTCAAATTTTATGAAGTTCAAGATCAGACCAAGAAACTGCAAAAGAACAGAAACATATGAAATGACCCAGGAGTGATGAATGAGTAAGCGAGAAAAGAACCCTTGGGTTTCTGAGGATGGTACTGCATTTACAAAGAAATTTGTCTGAAGTTAATGTTAATAAATTGGAAACTTGTCTACACTCAACTAAGTTCAATGTCCATTCTTTTTATTTCTATACATTTTAAACCCGTAGAAACCAAACACCTGGCTATACTGAACAATTTCTTCAGTCTCAGAGGAAAGTGGGGTTAGACAGGTTTTATTGAATTAATATATTTACATGTTAGATAAAATACTCATTTTAAATGTTGCTATGCAAACAGGTGTGTTTTAACTTGTTTAAAAAAACATATTTACTGACATTTTGTAGTTAAGATATGAAATAAATGAAAAACAATTAGGTGTATGATGATTGATCTAGTACTAAGGCACTAATAGTAATAAAATAATTCCTAGATTCTCGTCCGAATTTCATGATAATATTGGGTGAGCAAGTGAATTTTATTTTTATCCATTTTGATGTAATTTACATGTATATTCTGCCAGTGTAAAGGAAATGGACAAAAAATGAACACAATTTGCTAAAAAATCTAAATAAAATTTTTGGAGGCCACTGAAAAATAGGTTCAAGATGAGAATCTAGGATATTTTTTTTATATTGGACTACATGTACATATAAATTAAAAATGCTTTATTTTATGTGGTACAAAGGTATTTACACAAACACCTTAAAACACTTTGCAAAAAACAAATTTAAACAATTTTTAGCATACATTTACATGTAACCATCAAAATAAAGCTTCAATGTACACATGGTACAATTTAAGAATAAACATTTGAAAAATCTGTCAGAGTCAAAAATGGCCAGATTTCATTCACAGGAAGTAGGTGAGTGACAGACCTGAAATCAAATCCCATGATATGAGACCCCATCACAATGCTGTATACAAAATATCAAGTGGCTGTGATAAGTAGTTGGTAAGAAAACTGTTACGAAAATTCTTCCCTGCCCATACGGCACCTGACATTCACCATTTTTCACTCCGTGAAATCCTGCCAAACTATTGACAAACCTGGTGATATCTTTCTGTAATGAAGTAGATGTGTGAAGAAATCTATTAACACTAAAAGTTCCTTGTTGATACTTTTTCCCTGGCACTCGGCATGAACAACTGATACCTAAAATATAAATAACACAATGCTTTATTCTTTGCAAATTCTATACATCATCATGGTCATTAAGGATGTTTGCCATGGATAGGCCATGTGTTAAGAATGGATTCAACATCCATCCCACACTTTGAACTGAAATAGACACCAGTAGGCAAGAGGAAAAGAAGTCGCCCTAAAGAAACCTGGAGACGATCAGTAGAGAGGGAAATGAAAGTTCAAGAATGGACTTGGGGACAGATGAAGACATGGGCTCTAGATAGAGCATACTGGAGGTTTCTGGTGGAAGCCTTATACCCAAGCCAGCATGAACAGGACTAAGATGATGTTTGCTGGTCAGTTTAAAAATATCAAGGTACATGTACATATGTACCTAATTAAATCTATATATTAGATCAACAGACCATAGATAAAGGTACAAAATAGGCTAAAAATCGTAGGTTGCCGAACTCATTTTCAAGAAAATAGGCATTCAAAATTTGGAGGGAAAAAAAGCTTCTCTGACTTTTTCATAAGTTTAGCATTAGACTTGTTTAAGTGTAAAAACCTATGAAAAATAATAAGAAATTTATAATACTTTGTAAATTAGATCGTAACATGCTTAATATCCCAAGAAACCCTATCATCAAAAGAAAATATGGGGTTACTGGGCAAAAAAATTATCCTTATGGTAATGTTAATGAAGATTCAGAAAATCTGACAGGAATCTAAACAAGAGGCTCCCAGGAGCCTACATGTAAATCACTCACCTGGTCCTTTAGCCATAAGGGACTTCCTATAAAGGGTCAAATGGAGACTTTTGTAGAGATAAATGAGCTCAAATTTTTAGCAAGCAATAGCTTTTCTCTATCTGCAATAGTTTTCATTCTATAGGCTAAAAAAAAATGAAAAAGCCTAACTTTAGGGGCTGTAACCCCTTTAAGGGGTCAACTGACAACTTTGACCCTATGGAGACTTTTGTAGCGCTAAATGAGCTGAATTTTTTTAACCTTTAAACATGTTAAAGGGCCATATCCCATTAAGGTGTCATCTGACAGTTTCAACCCGATGAAGACTTTTGTAAAGCTTAATGAGCCAAAGGTTTAAGCATGCAACAGATTTTCTCTATCTGCACGAGTTTTATTCTATAGAGCACAAACATGAAAACAAGTGTGGCCACTAAAAGTATGTCTCGCCTGCCGGCACCATCACTTAATTCAACTACCTGAGCTTTCATTTCTTGATATAAACTCAAAAAGTGTCTGTATACCCAATATCAGATGCCTAGCTATTATAGTTTTCAAGCAATTCATTGTCCACACAAGTATTACAAAAAGTTTTCTGCCTGAAAAAAAAAGACCTAAGTTCACAGAGTCACTTGAGTGTAAAAATGGGGTCATGGCCACATGGCATGGTGACATATGCCTAACCTCTTTTGTCTGTATTCCCAATATCAGATGCCTAGCTATTTTACTTTTCCAGGAATTCATCGTCCACAAAAGTCTTACAAAAAAGTTTACGTCCTGAAAAAAGACCTAAGTTCACAGAGTCACTGGAGCGTGAAAATGAGGTCAAGGTCACATGACATGGTGACAGTTGCGTAGACCATAACAGGAACTATCTGTATACTCAATATCAGCTGCCTAGCTATTATACTTTTCCAGCAATTCATCGTCCATAAAAGTCTTACAAAAAAGTTTACGGCCTGAAAAAAGACCTAAGTTCACAGAGTCACTGGAGCGTGAAAATGAGGTCATGGCCACATGACATGGTGACAGTTGCGTAGACCATAACCTGAACAATCTGTATACCCAATATCAGATACCTAGCTATTATACTTTTCCAGCAATTCATCGTCCACAAAAGTCTTACAAAAAAGTTTAGGGCCTGAAAAAAGACCTAAGTTCACAGAGTCACTGGAGCGTGAAATTGGGGTCAGGGTCACACAACACGGTGACAGTTGCGTAGACCATAACCTGAACTATCTGTATACCAAATATCAGATGCCTAGCTATTATACTTTTCAAGCAATTCATTGTCCACAAAAGTCTTACAAAAAGTTTACGCCGCCGCTGCACCGGAAAGTAATACCTATGTCTCGCCTTCCGCGACTATTCGTCGCAGGCGAGACAAAAATGCTATTTATGACCTTTAAAGGGCCATAACCTCATTAAGGGGTCATCTGACATCTTCGACCCAATGGAGACTTTTATAGAGCTCAAGGAGCTGAAGGTTTATGCAAGCAACAGGTTTTCTCTATCAGCAATAGTTTTCATTATGTAGGGCAAAAGCATGAAAAAACACTATATTTGACCTTAAAAGGGCCATAACCCTATAAGGGATCATCTGACAGCTTCCATTCAATTGAGGCTTTTGTAGATCTTAATGAGCAAACAATTTTTAATTCCTCCACTTTACACCAAGAAGGCCTCCACTCTACTCCACTCTAAAATTTGGGTGGAGATTAGTGGAGGAGAGTGGAGGGATGGTGGAGGAAAGTAGAGACTTTAAAGTTTTAACTCCTAAGGGTTTTAAAAATGTGATGTACATTTACAGTTCGGGGTAAACAATATTCAAATTATCTTAATAAAATTAGATTGCCATCATAATTTTAGTTAATAAATAAACATGATAAATGTATAAAAATTCATTCCTATATTGAATTGATTTTTTTTAATTGTGAACATAACATTATTTATATAAAATCTAAGTCCAATTTTAATAATCATTTCAGGTATTACTGTATACATGTATTACACAATAATTGATGAGATGTGTCTACTATTTTTTTAATCCTCTAAGCATGCATGTATATGAATTTACTTTGCACCACACCTGGCACTGGCAGGTAGATGTATCCCACTGTGATAGTAATTTGTGGACCTGTTTACATTAACAACTCCCTGCTGTGGGGCCATGGTCATATATTATAGTGATAATTTAACAAATAAACAAAAAAATTGATTACCTAATTAGAAGAAGCATTTCATAAATTTAAGAGGGTCATAAAACAATTACTTTTAACAGGTTTATTAAAAGTAATTTGATATAATCATTCAATAATTTCAATTCAACACAGGTTCAACAGCATTATTTTTTCATTATTTTCTTAATACAAGATAAAACTTGAAAGAATTAATGGATTAAAACAAGAGGCTCCCAGGAGCTTGAATCGCTCATGCCTGCTGTGGTTGATGTAGTAAAACAGCAAAGTATACATGTCAATATCTAGATCGTATGAGAAAGCCACTTCAAAAGCAGTTTGATGTCAACCCTATGAAGACTTTAGTAGAGGTAAATGAGCTAAATGTTTAAGTAAGATAAAACTTTTCTCTATCTGCAATAGTTTATATTTTATAAGCAAATAAAGAAAGAATGTGTCCATGGGACACGGATGCCCCCGCTGGCCTCAAATAAATAGTTGAAGTCCGACAGGTCTGAAAGTTGCTTAGGACGCATAGTTAATCATACTTTACCATCCTACCAAGTTTCAAGTCATTCCCATGTACGATTTCTGAGAAAAGCTTGACGGAAATTTTCATGTAGATTTTGGTATTGGTCCAGCCCCAAACAGGAAGTAGATGTCCGACAGGTCTAAAATTCGCTTAGGACATATAGTTTGTCATTCTGAACCATCCTACCAAGTTTCAAGTCATTCCCATGTACGGTTTCTGAGAAAAGCTTGACGGAAATTTTCATGTCGATTTTGGTATCGGTCCAGCCCCAATCCGGAAGTAGATGTCCGACAGGTCTAAAATTCGCTTAGGACATATAGTTTGTCATTCTGAACCATCCTACCAAGTTTCAAGTCATTCCCATGTACAGTTTCTGAGAAAAGCTTGACGGAAATTTTCATGTCCATTTTGGTATCGGTCCAGCCCCAAACAGGAAGTAGATGTCCGACAGGTCTAAAATTCGCTTAGGACATATAGTTTGTCATTCTGAACCATCCTACCAAGTTTCAAGTCATTCCCATGTACAGTTTCTGAGAAAAGCTTGACAGAAATTTTCATGTCGATTTTGGTATCGGTCCAGCCCCAAACAAGAAGTTGAAGTCCGACAGGTCTAAAATTCGCTTAGGACATATAGTTTGTCATTCTGAACCATCCTACCAAGTTTCAAGTCATTCCCATGTACGGTTTCTGAGAAAAGCTTGACGGAAATTTTCATGTCGATTTTGGTATCGATCCAGCCCCAAACAGGAAGTAGATGTCCGACAGGTCTAAAATTCGCTTAGGACATATAGTTTGTCATTCTGAACCATCCTACCAAGTTTCAAGTCATTCCCATGTACGATTTCTGAGAAAAGCTTGACGGAAATTTTCATGTCGATTTTGGTATCGATCCAGCCCCAAACAGGAAGTAGATGTCCGACAGGTCTAAAATTTGCTTAGGACGTATTGTTTGTAATACTGAACCATCCTACCAAGTTTCAAGTCATTCCCATTTACGGTTTCTGAGAAAAGCTTGACGGAAATTCGTACGGACGTACGGACGGACATGAGTAAAACTTAATGCCCCCCGACATGTCGTCGCGGGGGCATAAAAACTGTATTTTTCACCTTTAAAGCCTGCCAAATTGCACAAGACTCAAAATATGAGGGAAGAAAAATCGTTCTGTCCAGAAACGTTCAGATTTCTGAAGGATGAGAACAGACCTGGAGCTAGAGACTCAAAATATGAGGGAAGAAAAATCGTTCTGTCCAGAAACGTTCAGATTTCTGAAAGATGAGAACAGACCTGGAGCTAGAAAAGCTGGAAGCAACACCAGTCAGCCTATGTCTGATCCTGATGTACAAAGTGGTTGAGAGGTTGGTACCGGCACTGCCAACATCTCACTTTGTGAAATTTGCCAAAGAGACTTATCAAGGCCAAGAAGTTCAAGGACCATATCACAAACAATATTATGGACAAACGTGCGTGTAATAAATAATAATAGAAGTCTAACAATCCCAGACAGAAAGACACCATCACTCCTTCTTTGTCAACACCACCATACACTGGAACTAACTACGAGACATCATAGTGCATGCCAGTTCTGTAGAGGCATTCAAGACCGCCCTAGTGAACCAACGCCAGTAAACACTCTGGTGCTCCCTCTCCCATTGTATAAAAGCCAGTATTGGATACTACAACGTAACCCACACAGATACAGACACATCTAATTCTTTTGCCATTCACGCCGTTGCTGACCAAGAAGAAATTTTATTATGTACAAGTAGATTGTTGGCCGCTATTTTTGTTAGTTTTGGTCAGTGGTCCAGCTACATGTTTGCAGCTATACACACATGCAGTAATTTATAAATTGTGGTTGCTATCGATTATACTTCAGACATGCACATGACATGTGTAAAATGTTGCACAGGGGCTCCCCTGTGAATGTTGGTTGTTTTTGATAGTATGTCTATCAAAGAAAATGCATGTGTAAGGCGAATGTTCAGACTATACATGAAGGAGATCAATATGTCTTGTAAAATACGAACAGACCTGAAGGTGTCTTTTGAAGTGTATTGCCTAAAATATTAAAAGTTCTTTGAAAAAGTTTTGCAATTTGTTGACCGGAAGCCATGTTCATTGAATGGTTTAGACAAATTATCAATAATTGTCCCGTGCCATCATATTTTATACATTTTATTTCTTCATATAAGTGCTTATAATAATTCAAAAAATATTTCATATTACTTATAAATTTATATAGAATCATCATGAATATTATGAAATCTGTCTTGCTACTCTGATATGTGATTGTAACTCTTTAATTATTGTTCTTTTCTCTTTAAATGTTATATGTATACTCATGCTGCCCCTTGTTGGGCCCTTGATTGGAAAATAAAATATGTTCTATGTTCTATGTTCTATGTCAATATAGCAACATTTATTATCCAGTTTATTTTCTGCATTTATTATTTTTATAAATTATAAAATATAATGATTTTTTTTTCACCAATTTAGCCCTAAAATATCCTGATTGTCTCCCTTGTGCTGTCTGCTCAGGGAAATGAAAAATGCATTTAGATTTGTTTGCTTCCTTATTTAAGTCACAGTTGAAGCTTGTATTTATTTTGTTAGGTCATACAGCTATCTCTCAAGCCATAGATCCTGATGTCAATAGAAATGTTGTAAGATATTTTCAAGGACATCTTAAAAACTCCTAAATTTCTTCAACTTTTCAACTTTCACTTTTTATTTCCTTATGAATTCCTCCTAAAATACTAAGTTCCTTGTTTGGTTTATTTTTTTATTTATTTTATATTTTGTTTTTATAGGCACAGCCACAGGATATGATAACGGGCAAAACAATACAAGTGGGGCGGACAGGAGGTACGGGGGTTGAGGGGGTGGTGAGCGGGGGTGGAAGGGGCGGGGAGCAGGAGTAAAGGGGGCGGGGGGCGGAGATCGGGGTGGAAGGGTTGGGGAGCGGGGGTACAGGGGCAGACAGAGGGGACAGGGGTACAGGGGTTGAGAGAGCGGGGAGCGGAGGTGGAGGGGGTGGTGGGGGCAGGGAGCAGGGGAAGAGGACCCCCCTGTCCACCCCCCCCATACAACAAACTATTTAAAATACTAGGGTTGCACAATATATCCGTTCCGGATTTGACTCGTCATTTAGACGAGGTTATCAGGGGTCACGGGGAGGAAAAATAACGTCATTCAACATGGAACGAAGGGAATGGCATTTTCTATCAGTGATTCTTCTGTAATTATACAACAAATGGGTAAAAATCATTTGTTACTGAAAATTAAACCCAAGGACAACATTTCCAACCAATGAAAAATAAATCTTGACCAGAAATAAAGAAATTACTTTCTTCGTCCATCACATGTTGGAACCAGTTTTTTTACCAGTTCCTCCTCGTTTTGCTAAATTAGTGACTGATCCCACAAATGTGCAACCCGTCTATCGGACTCAAACCCAAAAAATTTGGGTATGCGGTACAGCATTGCAATTATTTTTTTTAAAGTAATCATGGTAATAAGAAAGCAGTTTTTGGTGAAAATTGCAATGTAAAAATAATGCATTAACTGTTACATAATCATGAAATTAGAGCTTTTACACTTTCATGAAGACAAATATTTTAATAATCCATACATCATTGTACATGTGACAGAACTGTGATGACAAAGCTGGAGATTTTGATTTTTTTGGCTGGAGATTGGACTAAGCGGGAGATTTTCAACGCTCATTAAAACTGCATTTCAATGTCAATTTAGGGCACTAGAGTGTGCCAAATATACATGGCTTCACTGATTAATCTCTAACTGTTTATACAATCATTAGGTCAATTATGGCAATAAACCTTTAATTAACACTTACATGTATTACTGTTGATTTAACGACTACCTAATTAACAAAACCCTAAAACACGGGAAATATTATATGACTGATCAATTGAAATGTCCATAAAATTAAAATTTTGTCATGTCTCGATAAACACAAAAGGTCGGGAGAACGGGATATGGATAAAAAAGTCGGGAGATTTCATCTCCCCGCGGGAGAATCACATGTATGATAATCTGTGTGTACCGGTTAGAAATTTGACTGATTTTTAAGGAGTTTCGATACGAATGACCGCTAATTAACTTTCGTTGACAAGTCATACCAATTTCTACTGAACATATCAAAACAAACAAAAAATGGATATTGAAGTGAGAGCATGGCAAGCTCTGGGTTGAACATAATTTTATATTCCTTCTTTATTTGACAAGTAAAACCTTTCCACTAGCTATTTTAGAAATAATGAAAGAAAAGCTGTTTTACATGTAAAAAATAACAATACACATGAATCTGTTATCCTTTATTTACCTAGCTACTAACATGACTAAAATTGAAAACTAGATTAATTCAATGACATAATTGGGCCCCTGGGTCACTTCGGATTGAGTTCAAACTTGGGTCATATGCATCTAATTTGCATAATGTGACTCAGGAAGAAAATGATTGTTAAAGACACTTTTTTGTAATTTCTTCAAAAATCTTGCTTAATAATGGACTTTTTGAAGTTTTAATAAACAAGTTATAATTTCAAAGTTTTACATGTTTTAACAGACTGTTAAAATATTTATGATTTTTTAATTTATTATTAATTAAAGTGTATTCAGTACTTTAAAGTGTTGTATGCCGTATATCATAAATTTTTTGGCCTAGGTACATGTACGCTGGAATCTTGAAAATTTTTTTTTTTTTAGTATTCAGTGTTTCAACCTCATTTAAACCGTATTCATTATTTTAGGTGGTGAAAATTCAGAAGGACAAATGGGAAATAGACTGATTCATTTATGTGTAACAGGAGGGTATTTTGGAGAATATGCTGTTCCGCTATTTTGTATTGTAGAATTCATTTTTATCTTGTTTCACTGGGTATGCATAAACAGCACATAACTCCAAAGCCTGTTTAGAAATTATAAGAGTTCGATCACTGGATCCTGAGTCTCTAATCCTTCATTTGGCATGTGGCAGAAATGAATGATTCGATAAAACAAAACATTTATTTGTGCACAAATATTAACATAGATGACAATTTACTTCAATGACAAGACATGTTTAAAACTTTAAAATTATTGAAATCGTGAAATGATTTAGAAAACTTTAATTTAGAACGCAATTAAAATAAAAACATCCATGACTGTATGTGATATACTGTGCATGGTCTGTCTGCTTGAAGAAGCCGACAACTTGGGTCAGGTCTGAAGAGACCCTGGCTTTTGTGGTATAAGCACTTCATAAATTTAACAATAATAAACTACCGAAATAGAAATATTTCAATTGAAAAGGTGAACTACTATAAATGAAACTGCAATTTAGTCACAAATTCAAATTTAAAGATACTGAAAACTTTTCTTAAGTGTAGAGAAAATCATTACATAAAAGTATTATAACATAAAATAATGATTTAGTTACAAATACATTATAAAATTAAAATAAACAGTCCATATTCACACTAAAGGGACGTAATTGTCTATGACAAGGTAGGCTTAACCGCCACATATGACTATAATAATTTATTTTTCTTTTTAGACAGAAATAATTACCAGTAAGGGCTACCCATGTCAAGACCATTCCGTAACAACAGCAGATGGGTTTATACTTGGTATACAGAGAATACCACATGGGGTCAGAGGTCAAATTAATCAACCACAACCAGTTGTTCTCCTTCAGCATGGGTTGCTATGTGATTCTACCATATGGGTTACAAATAATTTGAAAGACAGTTTAGGTATATTTGAGTGAATGTGTCTTGAATTCTACTGGACAATTACTCTTTTGATAAGATAATATATATGCATGAATTGTAAAATTACCAGTGTCAAATTTGCCATATTAGGATTAGCCAAAAGAGCTTAATAACAAAGTATAAAAAAAATCCAACAAACGTACAAACAAACATGTAGAAGATACTGTATAAGTGGTTATTTTCACAATGATTTAATTTTCCCTTTATTCTCCACCAGCAACTAGACATGAAAATTAGAACAACGAAATATTAGTTTATATATTAAGAGTACAGCTTGGAGATGAAATTGCGAAAATTATACAACATGAAAATAAAAGCACCTCTTTTATTGAGAAAAAAGCAAAATTTTCCACTTGTGAAAAAAAACACTTATACCGTAATAAGACGTGGAATAAGTGTATGCACTTACATAAATCATTTGAAGTTTCAAAATCCACAACGGAAACTATTCAGCAGTCAAATGCTTGCCACCTTGCAGTTAGCTCAAGATTACATATGATTCAAAATCAATGTGTATGCATTAATCAAACAACAACAAATTAAAAAGACAAAAAATTCATTAAACAACTACAAAAGTATGGCTGTTCACTCTAAAATCCCAAAACTTGAAGGGGAACATATGATACAGTTTTATTTAAATCAATCCATCCACCAAATACATTTGTAATTTGAAAAAAAAAGATTTTTGTTAACTTTTTCAGCATTCTTGTTCTTGATGTATTTTGTATTATAATAATAGGTTTTCTGTTGGCTAACGCTGGCTTTGATGTCTGGTTGGGGAATTCTCGAGGAAACACTTATAGTAGGAAGCACAAAACACTCTCTCCAAGCGATGAAAAATTTTGGGACTGGAGGTATAAAGGGCACTTAATATTATAAAATTTGCCAAATTGACAGAAGCTTTTAAAACTTTCAATACCAACAACAATTTTATTCACATACAGTGGATTTACTTATTTCGTGGGTACCAATTTTCGTGGTTTATTGAAAAGGGACAATTTCGTGGATAATTCTTATATTCAAGGTTCTGAAGTGGCCAGCATTAAGATAAATGTTTACTTTAATTTCTTTTTCGTGAGTTATCAAATTTCGTGGTTCCAGACCACCCGCAAAAACCACTAAAATTAGTACCCACGAATAATAATTAAACCATATTATAATTTATATTATTATCACAATTTACTGAAAAAGTCCTAATCACAGTTCATAGGAAAATAAATATTTGAATCTTGTATCAAGAAAATATAAAAATGAACTAATCACGCACCATGAAAGTACCCTTATTGCCCCCTTCACTAATGATAATGATTTCAAACCATTCTTAGAATAATCAAGATTGAAAACTTTGAACTGGACATGAATGAGACAAGTGTAATATATATGATGTAAAATGTAAAAACATTAGGTTTGACAAAAGATACTGTTTTAGAACAGACACAATATCAATATGGTGCTGGTAAAACAGGATCTCTTCACTTGAAAAAAAATAATATACATTTGTTTTAATTTGCATAATAGACCACGAATCATTGAATTTTCAAAGAAAAAAGTCAGGTTTGATGAAACCACTCAATTATAAATTAACCTTTTATAAGGAAAATAAATGCTTAAAAAAGTATTGGTTTAAGTCATTTTAAGAGAATCACCCAAATTCAAGTAGGCCAAATAAAAAGAAATGTGCGTTTCTTGTTTTCCTACCTACCCTAGAATTTTGATTGCCATTTTTGCTTAAGCACTGATAAACTTGAAATTTACTTCCCATTAAATCAGGTAAAAAAATTAAATTAAAAAATAAATATTTAAGCCTTCCTACCGACCTTATTTTTTTCAGGCATGAACCAAAAACACATATACTTTTTTGTTTGCATTACACAAATATATCATTTTTCAGTTTTCTTGTTTCAGTTGGGATGAAATGGCTGAATATGACATCCCAGCAGTTATTAGACAATATTGTCAATATCTTATTGATTAAAAATTAAAAATTAAAAGTAAAACAAAATTTTTTTTTTGTTTTAGTTGGGACGAAATGGCTGAATATGACATACCAGCAGTTATTGACTATATTGTCAACTTAACTGGACAACCACAAATCTACTACATTGGCCATTCCCAAGGAACATTAATAGCCTTTTCAGCATTCTCACAGAACCAACAAGTTGCTAAAAAGGTAAGTTAGGGAAGGGCCATTTAACTTAAATGGGGGAGGGGGGGCCTTGTGTGTTTGGTTTTTTTTGCTCAGAATTATTTTTTTATAAATTTTTGAAGGCCTCAACAGAATATTTTTCTCATTATTAGCATTATTTTATATAGCAGATATCCTTCTACAGAATATTTTTTTTCCTTACCTCTGTTGCCAGAATATTTTTTCATCAAACATCTATAATTCAAAAAAAAATTTCAAGTTCAATAATCAGTCTCTTAAAAGAATCAAAATATGAACAGTATTATTGCATTTCAGTAAAAAACCTGATAAAGTTCTCTTCTTGAAAATATGATGTGTAAATAACTTTCTATCACTTTGAGAAAAAACAACAAGTATTGTCACTGGTTTCATTATTATTTGTTGGGTATCAGTTTTTGTGGGTGGGCTTAACCAACAAAATTTAACACCCAACAAAAAGGAAATTCAACATTGATGACTTTAGAACTGTAAATTTAAGAATCTACAAGCACATACTTTTTCGTCAAACCACTAAAATTGGTACCCAGGTAACTTAATGAATCCACAGTACATGGAATAGAACCAGGTAGAGAAAAAATATCAGAAAACTGTTATACTTACTGAATATTCTCTATCAATTCATTGGAATGTTATACACTGAAATTTAATATGAAATAGGCATTGCCTAACTGCAAGCACAGCATAACTCTGATAATTAAAAGTTGACAAATATCTTTGTAAATACATGTGAAAAAAATCATGAAGCAGAACTGATGGATCCTCAGTTTGCTCTCATATGACGGAATTCCACGCCTCAGTTGAGGAATAAAATCCATAGAAATCAAAATATCACATCTTAAGAACCCAATTCCCTCAAAGACGTGGAGACTTTTGATACTGAAGCATTTGTTTAGTAGTCATTTGTTTACCTAAAAGTAACAACATGTGCAAGGTGCGTAAATTTCCGAGTTACCCGAATGATTAATTTTTAACTGAAGACATATAAATAAAGTTAACGTGTTTAAAGTGCCATTGTTAACATTTTTTAATGAACAAATAAAAAAGGTTTGATTTCAAATCGATGCAGTAAAATATAATCTGAAATCATCGTAGTTATTTTTATTTTGGTGCATTTGCTAGAACGTTCAATTTGGGACGAGATGCTTGGGGCGATTGAATGTAAAATAGAAAAGTAAGAAAAAATCGAATAAGATTTGGTTACTACAAATAATGAAGCAACTCATCGTCATCAGAATATTGTCTCATTATAGTCTTTAACATAGATAATTTTGGAATGTGACAAGCAAATTGGTAATAATTTTAACATTCACACAAACTCCTTTGAGAAGCATATCCGGACGAAAAAAAAATCAATATCAGCATTAGGCAAATTTTTCGCAGGAACTAGCTGTAGAGCTCTCCGCTCTCGCCGGCACTTCGTGGCTGCTAAGAGCTGTGCTCGCTATTACCTTTTTCAATGTGAAAATACAATAAATTTTATGCTAGCATTTACCAGAAAACAACTGGAAAGAATCTTACAATATGAGATAAAAAAAAAAAAAAACTAAAACAACAATTGCTTTTTTTTCTGTAAGTTATTTTCTTTTTTTTTTTCAGATAAAAGTGTTTGCTGCCCTCGCCCCTGTTGCTTACCTAGGACATACAGAAACACCACTAAAGGTGTTGAAAAATATTCCAGACTGGGTAAGGTTTTGCCACTGTGACAACATATTGTGGGTCGTGAAGTTTTACTCATGTCCTTCTGTCCATCAATACAAATTTCTGTCAAACTTTCCTCAAAATCTGTACATGAGAATGTTTTAAAACTTGGTAGGATGGTTCAATTTACCAAACTGTATGCCGTTAGCGACTTTTAGACCTGTCCGACCTTTAATTCCTGTTTTGTGCCAACGGGGTTGGTCTGTGTCACATGGACACATTCTTTCTTTATTTTGTTTTGTTGAAGGAAAGTATATTGATAACAGCAGTGGATCAAGAAATTTTATAGTGACTCTTTTTTTATTCATTTCCTGTTAAAATGGCATAACAATGTAGCTCAAAATCTTATAAAAAAACTATGTTTTTACTCTTTTGGTTGACACCACTAATTACAAAAAAAAAAAATGAAAATAACTTTACATATTATCATAGATCTGTATAATATACAGGTCTATGATATTATAGTATAACTAAGGCCACTGTAAAAATATTTTAGATTCTCATCCCATCCAGCTCTGATTTTTCCCCTGAAAAATTCTATTTTGATTTTTGGGGCAAATTATGTTCTAACAGGGTATTATTTGAAACTGGAATTATTTTGGAAATTGGAAAATTGAATTAAAAATTTTTGAGTTTGACTAAGCCTTAATTACTAAGGGGGTTAGTCATGCTGTCATGCCAGTAATTCCAGTATCAAATAATACCTTGTTTTCTGTGATTTTTGTAAACAATAATGAGATGTCACGAATAAGTGTATTTGACACAACCCACATAAGCAAGTGGCAATTTATTTAATACGTTATTGAAAAAAGCCATAAGCCTTCAATGTGACCAGGGATTGCTGCTCATGTCTTGTATTGGCCCAAGATTAAAAATATAATACCGGTAAATACATGTAAGATTAAAGCCAGGAAAATCAAATATTTTATGACTGTATGTGAAAAAAAAGACGACACACAACATTACTCAATAGTAACATGTTCAAAACTTATAAACATATATACTCAAACTGACGCTTAGTTTTATTAGGCACATGGAAAAACGCTAAAATTTAAATCTGCTGACTTATTACTATTACATTTATAAACAATTTTAATGAACTCAATGAAACATTGTCTGATTAAATATATATGTGTTTTCATTGGATATTCAGCATTTCCATTATGTTTATAATACTTATGTTTTTAACCTTTCAATTATTTTTTTTTTTTTTTGCAACTATGAGAGTTAATACATTGACTGTAGTTTGCAATATACAAACCAATATAAAATCTCCTTTTCGTGGAGTATCAAATTTCTTGGGTCAAGACCACCCACGAAAACCAGGAAAATTAATACCTCACGAATAATAATGAAACCACAGTACTATTTTTGTCCTTTGATGTAAGATATTTTAACAAAACTTATTATTTTTCAGATTCTGTATGATGTGTTTGGGAAAACAGACTTTTTGCCATCAGATTGGTTGTTCAAGGCTTTAGCAGTGTCTGTCTGTCGAGACAACCACACATTAGCGATCTGTTCAAATATTTTGTTTCTCATCTGTGGATTTGATCTTCACAATCTGAATAATGTAAGTACATGTATACATTTTACAAAGATTTTTAACTTGGATGGGCTACTGTTGTTAAATCTTATAAACTTAATGATATTCTTGTACAAAAGCTTACACTTGCAATAGCTTTTGTACAAAAAATATCCATAATTAAAATCTTTCTGTCTTCTTAAATATTAGTCATAGAACTGTAAGCTTAAAATTGCCTGTCAGACTTCTGCATCTACATCTGTTTTGACCCTAAGCGTGGGCATCTGTGTCGCATGGAAACCTATTTCCCTTTTGATATTATTTTCCAATCAGTTTAGATATATTTTTTATTTAAATGAAATGTATTTTTTTTTCTTACAGTCACGGCTTCCAATTTATATCAGCCATACACCAGCAGGTACTTCAGTCAAGAATATGATACACTTCAAACAGGTAAAATATCTACAATGAAATCAAGTCTCTGTAATTATCCCCCTTGCCCCCCCCAAAAAAAAAAAAAAGACAAAAACAAAAACAAACAAACAAACAAAACATTTGCATCAGCCACACACCAGAAGTTACATCCATCAATAACATGATTCACTCCATAGAGGCAAAAGCTAAACTCAATAAGATTTTATGTAAATCAATTTAAGCAAGTGTTTAAAAGTTAAGTAAATGACCTTGAATAAAATGTTTTGAATTTTAAAAAGTAGGCAATCAAAGACTTACCGTAGACAGGTATTTTCATGGTGGTTTAATTTTCACTTATTTTTAAGGGTAGAGGGTAGACTTACATCATGAAAATAAATCCAGCAAAATATTCATCTAATGCAAATCATATTCAAACACATTATCAAACCGTGAAAAATAAACCAGCAAAAATATTTCACATACCTTATTACACAAAGACCACAAAAATTTATCCCCACAAAAAGAACCCACTATTCAGTATTGAGATGTTATCAGTCATGGCTTCAGTTTAAAATTTCTACCTGTCCCTTGGTCAGGTAGTTGAACAAAATGTTTCCTGACCAAATAAACTTTTGCCAGACCATCTTATTTTGTAGAAAACGTCACTTGTTTTTAGTCTTGTAATGTAAGTGAAAATGAAAATTTGCCTGTCAGGACAAGTCGTCAGACAGATTTTGTGAAGTGAGTTTCTTATAAGTGGAATAATATATTTTATATCAAGAATAAGAATTAACACTCCTCAACTATGAGAAGCAAATTTAGCTTTGTTTTCATTTTAGGTGATCAAGTCGGGTCTATATCAGAAATATGACTATGGCAAAGTTGGGAATATCCAGCATTATGGACAGGTATTTATATTAAATTCCAAGAAATTTTAAAGTTTTTGAGCAAAAATGTTTTGCCTAAAGATAATCAAGAGTTGACAAAAAGAAATTATGCTGTCTTTAAACTGCATTCACCTAAGGACTTTCAGATTGCATTTATTTGTTTTTTTCACAAATTTATTTTTAGAGAAGGGATGAACAAATGCAAGGATTTTGAATTTGCTGACTTCTTTTTGAAATATTCCTCACAGCTATTAAAACATCAAGAGTCAAGATAAGTGCAATGAATCTTACACATAAATACACATGTTGTAATTCATGCATTAATTTCCTATTGTTATTTGAAACATGTTGTTTTGTTGTATATAATTTTAGCCTACTCCACCACAGTATGACCCAGGGAAGATACAGATTCCAATTAATCTTTATTCTGCTGGAAAAGATTGGTTAGCTACTCCAAAGGTTTGTATTATACATGTAATAATGAGCTAAAAATTGCCATTAGCATTCATTTCATAAATAGTTTCATTACAGGTTTTTGTTTAAGTAAAAAAAAAAATCTTCATACTGCCAAGGGTAGTCCCAAATATATGAAATACAGAATTAAAAAAAAAATCATTTTGAATCATTATCATTATAATTAAATCATATTTTGTTATTCATGTATAAGACTAAGTTTTTGTGCTTTGTCTAGAAATATTGATTGGGGGGAAGGTTGGGCCTAAAAAACTAGCTTAACCCCTTCATATATTATATGTGCCTGTCCTAAGCCAGGAATCTTTGACAAAGCCTTTGTTTGTAATTGTCTTTTTGATGTTTTCTGTTCCTTGTTTAAGATGGGGGTCTATCTGTGACTATTTTAGGACTAGATTTGAATTACATGCATTTTATTTAGACCATGGGCCAATTGCAGAACTGCGCGCAGCACCTACTGGCCTAGTTAAAGACTGCTGGCGGTTGTCAATTGTGGTTTTTCTCAATTGCTGCTTGATTGTGGGCTGTGTCGCACCCTCCCCCTTGCTTAAGCAAAATCAGTCATTGAAGCAAATCTAAAGTGAATATAAGATTTTTTTTTTTCAATTTTAGTTACTAACAATATTGCTAGTTTATATAAGAAAACATATGAGTATCAGTACATGTATCACTGTTTCAAATATAATTATACCCCACGCAACAAAGTTGCGAAGGGTATAATGTTTTTGAATGGTCCGTCTTTCCGTCGGTCTGTGATCAAAGTTTGTAATCGCAACTCCTCTTAAACTACTGAACAGAATTTAATGAAACTGGGTATGCAAGGAGAACACCACATGTAGTTGTGCATATTACCAGGAATTTTTTATTTGCAAATTTTTGTGGGAGTTATGGCCCTTTGGACTTAGAAATTTGCAGAAAATCATGATTGCAGTTTGCAATCGCAACTCCTCTTAAACTACTGAACAGAATTTAACAAAACTTGGTATGCAAATAGAACACCATATGTAGTTGTGCATATTACCGGGAATTTTTGATTTGCAAATTTTTGTGGGAGTTATGGCCCTTTGGACTTAGAAATTTGCAGAAAATCATGATTACAGTTTGTGATCGCAACTCCTCTAAAACTACTGAACAGAATTTAACGAAACTTAGTATGCAAAAAGTACACCATATGTAGTTGTGCATTTTACCTGGAATTTTTGATTCGCAAATTTTTGTGGGAGTTATGGACCTTCGGACTTAGAAATTTGCAGAAAATCATGATTACAGTTTGTGATGGCAACTCCTCTTAAACTACTTAACAGAATTTAATGAAACTTAGTATGCAAGAAGTACACGATATGTAGTTGTGCATATTACAAGGAATTTTTCATCCCCAAATTTTTGTCGGAGTTATGGCCCTTTGGACTAAGAAATTTAACATAACTTTGTTATGATATTCGAATACTTGCACATTCACTTTTACAATCATTCAATATTTTTGATTCCTGTAGCTTGATACTTATTCCTCAAGGATAACATTGATAGTCCATTAGCGGCACGCTTGAGGTATGTGAGCGTGCTCACTAAGGTTCTTTCATTAACTTAAAGGTTTAGTTTAACGATTAATGCTGTTTGAAACTATTAGACTTATCAAATACTAAAGTAAACCATACTTAAAGAAGCAAAGGTGTACCAATGGGGCAATCAAGTCATAAATTGAAAAGGCAAAGACAAAATAAAGAGGCATAAAATCATCACAAAAAACAAGTCACACAACAACAAAAAAACACATGTTTCTACCATTACCAATATCAGCATCATCAACTCAAGTCAAAACATGCATGTTTTAAGGCTATCGTATGTTGTAAAGGTCCCAAAAAAAATCAATTAACATAAAATTATCACAATATACAAAAAACGCATATTTCAACCATTACCACAATAAGCAAGTTACAGCAACATCAACTCAAGTCGAAATGATTGTGAACTTTAGTAAGCAAAATGATGTTGAAAACCATTTTTCTTTCAGGATGTGGACACTTTGAAATCACACTTGAAGACTAAATTCAATAGTACTTTCATTCCACCTTGGAATCACCTTGACTTTATGTGGGGGATTAATGCCAACAAAGTATTATACAGTAAACTGATTCAAGATCTAATGAATGTGTAGCAGCCTGGAGAACAAAAATGAAGAAATAGATTTGATAATAGTACATAGGCAGATTCAGAATTTTAGTTTAGGGGTGGCGTAATGAAATTTATATGTTGTTTTTTCACCAAGCAAAACAAGTACCAAATTTTTTGTCTCGCCTCGCCAGATATAGGTGTTACTTTACCGGCGGCGGCGGCGACGGCGGCGTTAACTTTTTGGAAAAGTTTTATGAGCACCTCCATATCTCAAGAACTATAGGTCCTGAGTTGATGAAACTTGGTATGCATATGCCCCAGTAGTAGCTTAGCACAGTTGCATCCCCATCTTTTGACCTTGACCTTGATTTTCCGGTTGAGTGACTTTGACAATTTTCAATACATATAATAGCAATGGAAAAGTTTTGCGAGCACCTCCATATCTCAAAAACTATAGGTCCTAGGTTGATGAAACTTGGTATGCATATGCCCCAGTAGTAGCTTAGCTCAGTTGCATCCCCATCTTTTGACCTTGACCTTGATTTTCCGGTTGAGTGACTTTGACAATTTTCAATACATATAATAGCAATGGAAAAGTTTTGCGAGCACCTCCATATCTCAAAAACTATAGGTCCTAGGTTGATGAAACTTGGTATGCATATGCCCCAGTAGTAGCTTAGCTCAGTTGCATCCCCATCTTTTGACCTTGACCTTGATTTTCCGGTTGAGTGACTTTGACAATTTTCAATACATATAATAGCAATGGAAAAGTTTTGCGAGCACCTCCATATCTCAAGAACTATAGGTCCTAGATTGATGAAACTTGGTATGCATATGCCCCAGTATTAGCTTACCACAGTTGCATCCCCATCTTTTGACCTTGACCTTGATTTTTCGGTTGAGTGACTTTGACAATTTTCAATACATATAATAGCAATGGAAAAGTTTTGCGAGCACCTCCATATCTCAAGAACTATAGGTCCTAGGTTGATGAAACTTGGCATACATATGCCCCAGTAGTAGCTTAGCACAGTTGCATCCCCATCTTTTGACCTTGACCTTGATTTTCAGGTTGAGTGACTTTGATTATTTTTATTGCATTTATTTGCAATTTTTAAGTTCTATAAACATCTTTTGATCTCAGAAACTGAAAATCCATGTAAATTCAAAATATAGTGGAAGTAAGAAAGAATAATTGTTTCTGATGGTGCCCGCAGGCGAGACATACTTAAGTGTTAACTCTTGTTTTAATGTTTTTTCAATGATTCCCAGTGAATAAGTATTGTTATTTCATTATTTTTTGTGGGGTACCAATTTTCTCAGGCTATAAGCCCACGAAATTTAATACCCAATGAAAAAGAAATTTAATATTGATCTTTATCCTGTGGACTCCAGAACCAAGAATTTAAGATTCCATGAACTGACAGGTCTTTTTTGGTTAAACCATGAAAGTTGGTACCCTCAAATATAATGAATCCACTGTATAACATTGATTTTTCAATGATAATATGTTAAAACCACAAATCAGATATGATCTTATATATACATTTTATTCATAATTCCCAATCATTGAAAATTGATGCCCAGTTTTTCAAGTACATTCACAGTATACAAATGTAAATAAAGTTCGAAACCAAAAGTAAAAGTGCCTTTCCTCTTGCCTTGCATTAGACAGCAAAGTCAAAATCTTTCAAGAAAGTATGAACTTTTTGATGTTACTCATACAAAAAACATCTTTTGACACAGAAAGGATGCATAAGGGCAATTTTTTGGTTATTTTAATATGTTTTTTTTTTAATACATGTAAATGTGTTTTGAAAAAGATGTAATTCATCTAAATTAAACTTATAATTTATACACATAAAATGGAAGATTCATACTAAATAAAATAATTTTGCTAAAGGCCTATGATATCCAGTAATACCAATTTAACATATAAGCCAAATTAATTTCTAAATGATTTAGAACCTGAATCTGAATCTCATGTTAATTTAACTTGTCTTTTTTTTAAGGAAGTGAGATCTTTTGGGTTTTTTGTTTGTTTTTTTTAAGCATTCCAAATTATTGTATAATTGTATATAGATTAAATGCATTTTGGTGACCTATTCCATTTAAAATATTTATTTCAATGTTAATTCTTTAAGCATTAAAACTCTAGTCAAAATATTTACATAGTTAAGATGAATAGAAATAAATCATTCTAATGAATAACATCTTAACCTTTATATAATACTATTATTTATAAAGATAAAAATGTATTAAACATTTATTGAAAAGGCATGATGAAGACTTTAGGTTAAATAATAAAAAATTAACAGAATGAGCTATTTGTTTATTTATAGTAATATCTAACTTAATTAAAAAAAAAATTTGTTGAACATTTATATACGGTACTAGGTACAGAAGTTAGATATCAAAATGTGAAATTTAGAAAATATAAATTTGAGAAGCAATTTTGTCAAAATGAATTATTTTAAATCTTGATGTTCTATTGTGAATCATTGATATATATTTTTTTGTACATTATGTTTTACACTAATTAAATTTTTCTATTTTTTTAATATGGCGTTTATTTGTTTTATCTTATCACAAAGTCTTTCTGAATCATAGCACTTAAGATATTTCAATACCAGTTCATGTCGAAGATAGCAGTTAAGTTTTAGTTTGTGATTATCTTGCCTGCGATGAATGTCACGGAAGGCGAGACTTATGTATGGTGATTCTGATGACAGCCGTGTCCACGATTGTTAAAGTTTTTGCTTAAGTCTGTTTTATGTGAATAAGTTATAGTACACCATTGATATTTGGTATGCAGTTGCATTAGCATCAGTACACATCAGTTTTAACAGCATTTCATCTGTATGCTCCTGCATCATGATCTAATGACTGTGATTTTATTTAAGAATTGAATGTTTGGATTGTGATGTTTCATTGGCGTGTAAAAGCGTTGACCGTAGCACATTTTGAATGAAGCGAGCTATCGCTTCATGTTAAATTTGTGTGACCAGTCAACAGTTTTACAACCCTATGAAACATCAAAATACAAACATTCAATTCTTATAATTACATTAATATTATGTTTTTTAAAATTTGTTTCTGATTTTCGTTTTGTTTTGTGGTGTATGTTTTTATTTGGGCATTAATATCCAAATGCCATTTCAAGTTGTGAGAATTTAATTACCTGAATAGGAACAAAATTTAGTTGTGGGTATAGTAAAGTTATGACCCGGCCACGGCCATGTTATTCAAGTGACATTTTAAGGTGTCAATTAGCCGATAGAATTATATGCACGGTAAATGTAATTATATTGCTTTGGTCAATGTTAACCTTTTTTCTTAAGTCTGTTAGCATGAAACAGTTATGGTACACCATTGATATTTGGTATACAGTAGCATTAGCATCAGTACAGATCAATTTCAAGGACATTTTATTCCTGCAGTCACTGTCTATATAGTGATTTGGAGATTTTATACTGATTTGATAAAAGTTAATGTTTTCTTAATCTGTTTTATGTGAACAAGTAATGGTACACAATTGATTTTTGGAATACAGTTGTAATTGAATCAATATAGATATATTTTTTGAGTAATTGCCAGTGCTGTAGTCACTTTTAATATTTGCATTTTTAATTTCATTTTATACTGTGTCCAGCTGCGACAGTCGAGACATGTCTCTGTGTTAACAGTTCATATTGTTCTTTTTAAGTGTCAACTCTACTAATTCTGTTTGTGTTTCTGACTCAGACTTATAAGAATGTCCTATGGATACTTTTTTGCATCTTTTATAGAATTGAGGGATAAAACTACTAAAGCTTAGATTTGCTGATTTTGTACCAGTTTAGATGAGAATGTTTCAATTATTTTACACCAAGTCTACCTTTAAACTATTGGGGCCCTGGGTGGTCGAGTGGTCTAAGGCGCTGGTTTAAATACCACACTATTGATCACTAGCTGATCACCTCTCAGCTGGTGTTCAAGTCCTGCTTGTATTAAACACTATATGTGATAAGGTTTGTTAGTTACCTGTCCAAGGTTGGTGGTTTCCTTTCAGTACTCCTGTTTCCTCCAACATTAAAACTGACTGCCCTACATGGCCCAGGTGTGTTGATAAAGGGCATTAAAAAACACACACACAAACACACACCTTTAAACTATCTTGGCCCTCCTATGGTCTTCAGAGGCAGATCCAGGATTTTATTATAGGGCTGGTTTAAAGTTTTTCTCCAAGTGAAGCAAGGCACAAGTTTTTTTAGTGTTTTGAAGTGGATTTTGAGCAAAAAAATATAATTATTGTAAGTTTTGGAGTGAAGTATGCCATGTTCACCTCTCCTTGTATCTGTGTCTGGTCTATATGTGAACTGAAATTACTTATAGTCCTGCAGTCATTTTTCTGTTAGACTGCTCATTCTTCTAGTTATTCTTTCTGGGCTGTTGTGTCAAGTATATAAATTTATATTTTTGTCATGTCTTTTTAGCTCACCTGGACCGAAGGTCCATGTGAGCTATTACCATCACTTGGCGTCCGTCGTCATCGTCGTCGTCGTCGTCTGTTAACAATTTTTCAAAAATCTTCTCCTCTGAAACTACCAAACAGAATTTAATGAAACTTGGTATGAATGATCCTTAGGGTGTCCTGCACCAAACTTGTGTTTTGATTTTTGATCCGTTAAAAAACATGGCCGCTGTTACTAAAAATAGACTAGGGGGGTCAGACTACTGTTTTTGGCTTATAAATCAAAAAGTATAAGAGATAGAGGAAATCTGAGGCCACGCTACTGATTCAGAATCAAAAGCTCTACAAAAGTCTCCATTTGGTCAAAGGTGTCAGATGACCCCTTATAGGGGTTACGGCCCCTTGAAGGTGAAAAATAGCATTTTTTCATTTTTTTGGCCTACAGAATGAAAACTATTGCAGATAGAGATTAGCTGTTGCTTGCTTAAATGTTCAGCTCATTTAACTCTACAAAAGTCTCCATAGGGTCGAAGTTGTCAGATGACCCCTTATAGGGGTTACGGCCCCTTAAAGGTGAAAAATAGCGATTTTTCATGTTTTTGGCCTACAGAATGAAAACTATTGCAGATAGAGATTAGCTGTTGCTTGCTTAAATGTTCAGCTCATTTAGCTCTACAAAATTCTCCATAGGGTCGAAGTTGTCAGATGACCCCTTATAGGGGTTACGGCCCCTGAAAAATAGCGATTTTTCATGTTTTTGGCCTACAGAATGAAAACTATTGCAGATAGATTAGCTGTTGCTTGCTTAAATGTTCAGCTCATTTAGCTCTACGAAAGTCTCCATAGGGTCGAAGTTGTCAGATAACCCCTTATAGGGGTTATGGCCCCTGAAAAATAGCGTTTTTTCATGTTTTTGGCCTACAGAATGAAAACTGTTGCACATAGAGATTAGCTGTTGCTTGCTTAAATGTTCAGCTCATTTAGCTCTACAAAATTCACCATAGGGTCGAAGTTGTCAGATGACCCCTTATAGGGGTTACGGCCCCTGAAAAATAAAGATTTTTCATGTTTTTGGCCTACAGAATGAAACCTATTGCAGATAGAAGATTAGCTGTTGCTTGCTTAAATGTTCAGCTCATTTAGCTCTACGAAAGTCTCCATAGGGTCAATGTTGTCAGATAACCCCTTATAGAGGTTTTGGCCCCTGAAAAATAGCGTTTTTTCATGTTTTTGGCCTACAGAATGAAAACTGTTGCACATAGAGATTAGCTGTTGCTTGCTTAAATGTTCAGCTCATTTAGCTCTACAAAAGTCTCCATAGGGTCGAAGTTGTCAGATGACCCCTTATAGGGGTTACGGCCCCTGAAAAATAGCGATTTTTCATGTTTTTGGCCTACAGAATGAAAACTATTGCAGATAGAAGATTAGCTGTTGCTTGCTTAAATGTTCAGCTCATTTAGCTCTACGAAAGTCTCCATAGGGTCAATGTTGTCAGATAACCCCTTATAGAGGTTTTGGCCCCTGAAAAATAGCGTTTTTTCATGTTTTTGGCCTACAGAATGAAAACTGTTGCACATAGAGATTAGCTGTTGCTTGCTTAAATGTTCAGCTCATTTAGCTCTACAAAAGTCTCCATAGGGTCGAAGTTGTCAGATGACTCCTTATAGGGGTTATGGCCCCTTATAGGTGAAAAATGGTGTTTTTGGCCTATAGAATGAAAACTATTGCAGGTAAAGAAAGCTGTTGCTTGCTTAAATGTTCAGCTCATTTAGCTCTACAAAAGTATAGGGTCAACATCAAGACCAGGTGAGCGATTCAGGCTCCTGGGAGCCTCTTGTTTCTTTTAATTTCACTTTAGTACAATTTTTACTTTTGTTCAACATTCAAACCCAGGGAGCCCCAGGTAGGAAAAATGTCACATACTTGGGGGAGAACAAGAATAACCTGGGTAATGATGTATTTAAACAATATGTAACCTAGCTAGGTTGTTCCGATGTACACTTTTATTTGTTTAAAAAAAAACATCATTGACCCATGCGAAACAGATTTCACCCGTGTTCTGTTTTATATTTCTACCAGGGCTACCTAAGGATGCCCATTGTTAACATTTCAGAGCAAATCATTCGACAGAATTTCATGGATTTTCACACTTCAAATTTTAAGTCATAATGCAGATGTGCAACTAAATATTAATATCTGTTAAGATTAACAGGGTGGAATGTATTTTTTTGTGAGCATTAATGATATGATAACTTTTGTTAGAAGACTGCTTTTTTACAGGGATGAATTTATCATGTTGCATAGTCAAAATAGGTAGAATATCCCCTTCACAATCTTAAAAAGAAGAAATATTCACCACTGATTACAAGCAAGCCTGCAGCTGGCTGATTTTGATTGTGATTGCTGTTCGTTTATGCAGGTTGTGTCATGTACTCTTATTCAACATATTAATCATGTCGCATGCAACATGTTGCAAAGTGACATATAGGGGTTACTTTGATGCTCTCTGACGTTTTGTGGCATCACCAAAATTTTTGTTGCATTTTTCCATGTCACAGCCTCTTGATTTTTGCCATGTAGCTTTGTTCTACAGTACTATATGATGTAAAGCAATTTTACAAAATATATTAAGACACAGGCGAAATATGTCCTCCATGAAAGACCCCATTCTAGTTTTCAAGTTGTACTTGACAATGAAAAAACAATGAAACCAAAAAAAAAATCAATGTTATAATAAATATATTTAACAAACTATATGTAAAAAAATAACTTGACTGTCTTCAGTCACATTTATCCTTTATAAAAATAATAAATTATATACATTATTAACAAATAAATGTGAGGACGGATTGTATAGTATAATTAGGTAAAAAGAACACAAAAACAAAATCAGAAATATAAATGCAACAGGGTTTGAAAAAGGAAGGCTTAAAATTAAAAGCACATTTGGATAGAAATTATTTATCTTTATATTCAAATGAATCACAGAAATCATTGCATAATAGCTCTGCATATAAAATACTATAAAAAAATCATTCTTTGGGGGGAACGTGAATAGCTAGAATGTGACCACAAAATGTCTCTTTATACATTATTAGTTATTAAAAATGAAATTTTAAGTAACTAATGCACAAACACTTATACCCCCATGAAATATAGAAGTAAAAATTGGTCAGATTTCATTAAACAGGAAGTAGGTCAGCAACAGACCTGCAATTGAATCCTACTTTATGGAACCCAATGCTGCCCACCCAAACCGGGGAGTTTAACGTCATGACTATAGCTACATTGTAGATATAGGTCTGTACCTCCTGACATTCACCATACTATAACCAAGACTTTTAACTCTGTGCAATCTGACCAAAAATATCACTCAATGAAAGTATTAATATTATATTTCATTTTTAGTTAAAAAAATTGTCATTAACACATCATCTAGAACCAAAAGGTGCAGGTCCAGTAACTGAGAGTGACCTTGATGACCTTGTTGATTCAACACTGACTTTTTCTGCTGACGATGGCAGTCTCCTCTTAGTTTGACCTCTTTGAACTTGTCTTGCTCGAGCCCCAAAACCCAAACATTGAAGAGATTCTGTGATGTATCTTTGAGCTGGAGCCACACAAAGAAGTATCAACAACTTTGCATCTCCACCTGAAAATGGATACATAATTAATAAAAAAATTAAAGTTTGTTTTTACCTGCAAAAACGATGTCTCCCCATTTCCCCCAAAAAATTCAAAGTTCAAAAGGCCATAACTCCCACAAAACTTTGGGGATCAAAATTTTCTGAAAACATGCACAGCTACATATGGTGAACTTCCTATATACCAAGTTTCGTTGAATTCGCTTCAGTAGTTTCAGAGGAGGTGTGCTGACAAGACGACAATGATGATTTTCAGCAAACTTCTAAGTTCAAAGGGCTATAACTCCCACAAAAAATTGAGGATCAAAATTTCCTAGTAATATGCACAACAACATATGGTGTCTTTTCTATATACCAAGTTTTGTTGAATTCAGTTTAGTATTTTCAGAAAAGTTGAGTTGACAAACTTTGTGACCTACAGACGGACGGTTGGACGGACAGGACAAAAACACTATGTCTCCACACTAAAGTGGGGGGAGACATAATTCTAGCTAATTCCTACCCCATATAAATGCCCTTAATTTCTCCAGCATTTATCTTCATCATGGTACAGTAGGAAATTAAAAATTTCTTACTTTTTTATGACCAATCTACAAAAGTAAGGTCGCATATAGTGTAAGGGTCCGTCTGTCTGTCCTTTCATTCGTCCCAAATGTTGCAAGATGGAGCATTATATCTTTTGGACATATATTTTTGTTATTCATGTTTTAAAACAACTAACCTATAGAATCTTGTAGCAAATGTGTAAGACGTGTGTTTCTGTATGGTACATGCGTCCTGTGTTCTGCTAAAGCTCCTAAGACATCAGCAAGGGCAGACAAACTCTTGTTGATGTTGGCCGTCTCTCTTAAAGCTTGACCTTTAACCCCACTCATACCTGGAGATAGAAATATTTAAATAATAAAAATTATATGTGTATGGTAAGCTTAAATACTAGTACTTGAGATGGCCCAACTCCGGCCAGGATAGGGAACTGGGGAAAGCAATGTTCACATTAATTGCACTGGTGCTAGTCTTAAATGTTCCACTCTATGCCTATATATTATGCTATATGACGGTGCTCCTATTAGAGGAGGAACATACCTGATATACAGATGGTACCATTTTAGTTTAATTTGCTTTTTTTCAAATAAGGGATGGACCATTTAACTTGAAAGGAGGGGCCTTAGTTTTTTGTTTTGGTCAAAAAGTATTTTGAAGGCAGAATATTTTTCTTTATTCTTTATGTAATTCTATAAAGCTAAAATCCTTTTTCAGCATACCTTTATCTTAACATCCATCTGCTGACAACATACATGTATTTCTTTCATCAAAAATTATTTTCAAAATATTTTTTATAGAAAAACACCATGCCCCTCCCCCCACTTTAAATTTAAATATAGCAATCTTAAAGACTGAATCTAAAGTTCAGCAGAATATTTACTAAAACTCACCAACACATTCACTGCCAGCTAAATCCACCAGCTGTAACTTTGTCTTGATAACAGCTTGTCCTGATGGGTGAACAGATAAATCTGAAGACTGCCACATGGAGCCTAAGTTCCCTGATGATCCTGTGAGAGACATTGATCTCCCCTTGGAATCTCGAGGAGTTGCTGTAAAGATAGGAAAGATATAAAATTAAATATGTGTGCATTACATTTTTTAACAGGTGTTATTCAGGTATTGACATGTAAAGCTACATTTGTGTTGTACAGATAGAAGGAAATTATACTTAACTATTGAGTTTTTTTAATGATGATTTAATTTTTGATTTATTGTGACAATCATTTTGACATGAAAAAAAGACATGTGAAAGTTATGTGACACAAATATAAAGGCATCCTCTTTTATTCAACTTGCACATGAATTTTCCACATGTGGAAAAAAACCACTCATATGGTACATAGCTAGTATCAAACACACAAATACTATATGGAGTTCCTTTTTCAGTCAGAAACATATAGAAGGTAAATAGGTAGTTTTTTTTCTAACAATCATTTTCTAACCTTATTAATAAGTAAATGGCACATACTAGCTATTTCAAGTTTATCAAAATTTAGCTATTTGTTATGAAGCAAAAGCTGTTATTAAAGATGTACTTATACAAAATTTATAGAAGTAGGCAACACTTCTTTACCATTATGCTTAGGGCTATTCCAGAATTAATTGTATGGGGGGGGGGGTCGGAAGGCACTATAATTAAAATTGTATGGGTGGTGGTATTTTAGATACTAGTATTTCTCAAATGCAACATAAAGAGAAAAAAAAATTATGCATATAAAAAAAAATGTGCCATCTGATCCCCCCATACATTTATTTCTGGAATAGCCCTTATGGGCATAAAACTAGATCTAGGGAAAATATATTGTAATTAATTTTCCTGAGTATATAGAATAATATTTTTTTTTAAATGTCATGGTACAGAAAATATTCTAATGTACATCTCGTCTTAAGGAGGATCTATAATAATTATACAATTTGTAGTACCGAGTACGATGTGCATAAAAAGTTCAAAAGACTATGAAAATGGTATGGATATGGTTATATAATATGCAAAGGTATGTTGGCTCAATGCACAAAACCTTGAAGTAGCTCTATGGGTATTTTTAATTGGCTTTCTGATCCTCTTTTAGCTAAGTCTGTACATTCTGTTAAAATGTCAACATGACGTTAATGTTGTTACCTACTCTTATCAAGCTAAACCGAAACTGACTATCAGCTAATTCAGTTAAAATAATTTTGAGATTTGAAAACATGTGTAACACAATATCCATAAACCTTATGCAAAAAAAGGAAATGTGTCAAGATGACACTCATGCCCCGCTGGCAAATATCAGTGGACCAGAACAAAACTCAAACTTGACCTGTAACTCATCATGGTAGACTCGCATACCAAAAATCTTTTGAATATATGCAAGGATGTCAGAAAAAAGTGTGGAAAACTGTTATTTTTACAAAATTTGCTAAGTTCAAGGGCCCTAATTTAGGTCAAAATCAGTGGACCAGAACGAAACCAAAACTTGACCTGTAACTAATCATGGTAAACTCATATACCAAAAATCTTTTGAATATATGCAAGGATGTAGAAAAAAAAGTGAGGAAAACTCAAGTGTGACGGACAGACAGATGAACGGACCAAAAACTAAGTTGGCAGGGCATAAAAATCTGCAATGGAAAACATTAAACAGTCTTCAATGTTGCTTGCTGTCTTGCATTTAGCCTTTTAATAGATAAAAATGAAATAAAATGATTCAAAACCAATCTCGTTGCACTGCTGTTTTTCTTTGGGGGGTGGGGGTGCCAATGCTTTGTCTGATTTATTTTTATTGTGTGTCTAATGTTTAAAATTTGCTTGAGACAATAGGATAAAATTGATTCACATTTTCACAACCATTTCCAAATTTTAACATTGAAAATGTATAACATTGTATTCAGTTGTTGAAGAGGATCAGGTTGATAGAAACTTGATAACAAAAATTGATAATATATACTTAATTATACTATCATGTATCACTGCCTTGTGTAAATCAGTATGGCAAATATAAAAAAATATTTCCAAAATTCTCATCAATTCACATCTTGAGTTTTTTAGCCTTCTGAAAAAAAAAATTCTTTTTTGGTCAATTTCCTTTAATCATGTTAATATGACAGAACATTTAAATATTTTATGGATAACCAATAAGATTTACCCAACAGCCCATCCCATTTTTAATGAAATTCTGATGAGAATCAAGGAATTATTTAAGAATTAACTGTAATTAATTTTTGGTTTATTGAACCATAAACTGAATTTTTCATGGTGTACATTGAATAATCCGCGAAGCGGATTATGTTAAATGTGCACCATGAAAAATTCAGTTTATGGTTCTATAAACCAAAAATTTATTACAGTTAATTCTTATAAATAAATTTTATAGTACATTCCGTGTAAAAAAATATTAAAATTACATTTTTAAAAATCTGTCAAAGTCAAAAATGGCCGGATTTCGTTAAACAGGAAGTAGGTGAGCGACCTACCTGAAATTGTATCACACGTTATGGGACCCCACCCTGATGCTGTATACCAAATATCAAGTGGCTGTGATAAGTAGTTGCTGAGAAAACTGTTACGAAAATTTCTTCCCCGCCCGCCCGCCGCCCGCCCGCCGCCCGCCGCCCGCCCGACATTCACCATTTTATAACCCGGATTTTTCACTCCGTGAAATCCGGCCAATAAAAAAAAATTAAAATCAGTTCATCAATCTAGCGCATTAATATTTACACCTATCAATCAAAAAGCACGCGGAGTCCGTGCAACTGCAAAGTCAAAATTATAAAGGTTGTATTCCGGTTTAATCTGGATTTGAAATTTAGATTTTGCATGGGCTTTAATTGCACGATAAAAAAATCATAAAAAATCTTTCTGTTTTTTATAAGTTAACGAAATAAAAATTCTTTCAACGTAAAGGCAACTAATAATTCTCTATTTTTTAATTATTTATTATATCTTTGATTAAGAGGAAATTTTGCCAAATGATGAAGTTGTTTATTAGATGTTGTTTTGAGATTCTGAAAACCGGTTTAACTGGTTTGACAGTAGATTCATTTGGGCGGAGTTTGCCATCAATCATTAACCATTTGTATTTTTAGTGGGCGTATATAAATAGCTGTATAAGCCAATCAAATTTTTTGCATATTTTTTTGGTTCATTGAAAAATGGTCTAAATTTCTGAACAACGCAAAAGACACTAGAAATACTCTTAAATTTATTTATTTTATAATGGCCTAAAAGTAAACAACAAAATAATATCCAAGAAAAACAGATATAAAACATAAACTTTCAAATAATAGTATCTTAAATGATGTGCATGTAAAATATAATTGTCAGTGCAGTTTAACTGTAAAAGATTCTTCGTTTCTATAAAAGAAACCTTCATGAATGTTTGCATAGATCTAGTTGTTGAGATGGATAAAGCATATCTATTTCAATTAAGGAATTTGCTACATAGAAAAAGTCAAAACATGATTTATCAGATACACCGGTAACTTGAAATTCATAAACGGATCATCAAAGATCAATCAGCTGCAAAAAAAAATCACCATTGACAAGGACAAAATTCTTTGCCAAGCAAATATAGAAACTAGAATTCTTTTACAGTTAAAACATAAAAGTTTCAGAAAATGGGAACCTGAAACTTAATTCACTCTATAACTGTGAAACAAAATATAGTTCATCAAAATTAAAACTGATAATTTGAAGAAAGCCAGTTTTTCCAAATTAAGATTTCCCTATAACTTTTATTTTGTAACATTATAAAAAAACCTTTCTAAAAACCAAATTTAAAAAAATATATTGACATCACAACTTTCAAAATATGAAATAAAGAAAGGGAATTAATATTTGAAAATATGAAATTTGTATTTTTCAAATTTAAATGATTTTTTTAAAGAATAAAATGCCATCTTATGACTCCTTAGTTGGCAGGAAAAAAATGTTGGAAAACCTGGTTTAAACAATTCTATAAATAGCAAAACTTGGGAGCTTTCAAAACATCTTTTGTTACATACTTGCATTGACTTTAGAAGGACTTTCTGTACATAAAATATTTTTTTTATTATTTGTTCATAGTTTGAATTTTAAAAGAATGTGTGCTTAATACATGAGTACAACAGGTCTTCAAAGAAATAGACAAAATTAAAGTAACATTAATGGCTCAAAGTAAGTAATTTATAAATATAAATAGGTGTATAAAACCAAACTGTTCTAACTTTTAGTCAATATTAATGGTGTGTTCACGTTTCTCCAACATTTGATAATTAGCAATAACAACATTCAATTAAGGGTGGGGATTAGGGGGCCAACTAAAGGATAGCCCAGTTATTTATTACCTGTAAAAAATATGTATTATTTTTTAATGTATTGTTTGTTCACAGAGTAAGGTTCCTTTTTCAAAACAAAATGTAAAGAATATTGGTTTTTTTTCTCAATCCTTGATTTTTTATTAATTTTCTTTTTTTTCTTTATCTAACTGTTTTCAATTGCTTTCTTTTCCATTTTATGTTGAATTTTAAGAATGTTGACTTATACTTAGTTCTTTTGAAAAATACTTTAATTTTTTGTATTGTTTTTCCCTTTTCTAATCTGATTCTTAACCGAGGTTGATTTTTGAATATTAAGACAGATACTTCATTTGAAGAATGTTCAGAATATGTGTTGATAAAATCTTTTAATAATTACAAAATTTTAATGTACAACTATACCAATACGTGTTATTCACGACGAAAAGTTTAATATTTCCACACAAGCAATACAAAAATATAGAAAGACAGAAAAATAAACCTGTCAAATAGAACTATGTAAATGCTACACAATTTTACAGGTGAATTACAGGTAAGAAAAATCTTAGCAATCCTTATGAGGGCCCCTTAATCCCCACCCTTAATTGGATGTTGTTATTGCTAATTATCAAATGTTGGAGAAACATGAATAAACCATATTAATATATTGTGCCAGAAATATGACTTGTCAGACTTATGTTTAACAAAAATATTAAGGTGATTAGGTATGTTTTGACAGTAATCTTAATATGTATAGTCCTTTTGAAAGTGGTTTACCAAGGGAAAATAATTAATTAACAAGAGTTGACACTAAAGTATGTCTCGCCTGTCGGCCCCATCACAGAACTCATTGAAGGTCTAGCTGGGCCTTCAGAAAAGTTAAGGTCAAGGTCATGTGACAGGTGACAGAATTCCATTTAACCATCTCAAAAATGTCTGAGTGTGTTCTAGATACCATAGTTATTGAGAAACAATGAAAAAAGACCAACATTAACTAAGTCATTCAACCATGAAAATGGGGTCAAAGTCACATTACACGGTGACGTCAGTTGTGTATACCATAATTCCCAAATATCAGATGCCTAGCTATAATATTATACTTTTCACTTAAACTCATTTTCCACCCAAAAATCATCTAAGTTCACAAAGTCACTGAACCGTGAAAATGGGGTCATGGTGACACAACATGGTGTCAGTTGTGTAGACCAAAACCCCGAATGTCTGTATACCAAATATCAGATGCCTAGCTATTATACTTTTAACTTAATTTATTTTCCACAAAAGTTTAAATTGTTCCAAAAAATCTAAGTCGACAGAGTCACTGAACCATGTAAATTGTGTCAAGGTCACAGGACATGGTTTCGGTTGCGTAGACCATAGCCCTAAATGTATGTTTACAAGATATCAGATGCCTAACTATTATACTTTTCACTTAATTCATGTTCCACAAAAGTCTTACAAAGAAGTTTTTTTGTCCCAAAAATAATCTAAGTTCACAGAGTCAGTGAACCATGAAAATGGGGTCAAGGTCAAACGGCATGGCACCAGTTGTATAAACCATGACCCAAAGTGTCTGTATACCAGCTATGAGATGCCTAGCTAATATAATTTTCACTTAATTCATTTTCCACAAAAGTCTTACAAAGGGATATTTTGGCCCGAAAAAATATCTAAGTTCACAGAGTCAGTGAACCATGAAATTGGGGTCAAGGTCAAATGGCATGGTGCCAGTTGCATAGACCATAACCCGTACTGTCTGTATACCAAATATCAGATGCCTAGCTATTATACTTTTCTTGGAATTCATTTTCCACAAAAGTCTTACAAAGGGTTTTTTTTGCCCGAAAAAAACATCTAAGTTCACAGAGTTGCTGAACCATGAAATTGGGGTCAGGGTCAAACGGCATGGGGCCAGTTGCGTAGACCATAACCTGTACTGTCTGTATACCAAATATCAGATGCCTAGCTACTATACTTTTCTTGGAATTCATTTTCCACAAAAGTCTTACAAAAAAGTTTACGCCGCCGCCGCCGGAAAGTAATACCTATGTCTCGCCTTCAGTGACTAAAGTCGCAGGCGAGACAAAAATCAGATGATCAATTTATACATCAAGCAATTGTACCAAACATAATTAATTATGAATACATAATTATGTCTGAATTTCCTGTTTTTCAAATCTTGATATTAAAAAAGTTTTTCATTACCCTTAATGGTAAAGAAATAAAGATAAAATCATTTTAAGGTGTAGGAGTAAGGGCATTTAAAAGAAAAGCCCTCTGCCCACAAATATATCTTACCTTCTATTGATAATGCATTGACAGGTCTTCAAAGAGATCAGAGTATCTATTCAAGGAGATTTAATTGAATCAAAAGATGAGACAATCCAATTGTACATAAAAAGAGGTGTTACCTAAAAGGCTTTTCATTCAATGGAGTTGTACTCCATAATTGAAATCAGTAGAAAGGAGTAGAGCCACGAAGGTCTCAAAATGGCCCAAAAATTCAACTTTGATATATTTGCTTGTAGTTGCTGCATGAATGTTCATTAGTCTTTATATTTCATGAATTTCAATATTTTTTCCTTCAATTATTTATCAATAAGGAGAACAGTGAGGTAAAAAATAGACTATTTTGTGAAAAATAACAATTTGTGACAGTTTTCCTTGATTTTCATGTATAAATCGATGAATATGAAATGGGCCACACCTGTCAACCAAAATTATTTTGTGATAGAAATGTATATTATGATATTATAAATTAATTATCAAAAAATTACGATGGTCGAGGAATGTGGCCAATACTAATTTTGAGGAAATATGCAGAGAAACCAGTGAAAATGTGTGTAAAATGAGGAATTTTCAATTTTATAGCCTGTTTAAAGTCTCAAGGCTAAACCTGTGGTGTAAATATTTTGCTGAATCTTACAGATATGAAAAGTTTGTTCATACCTTAACATATTTTAGTTTAATTTTTGACAAGTTATAGAAGTTGAAATAATAGTGAAAATACCGGGCTGATTTAGGGCCTTCGTGGCTCTACTCCTTTACTATAAAGGTACATGGAAAACTTTTTTATTTTGAAGTTATGTAATTTGGGAAATTTAGACAAGATATGTATTTGCATTTGATTATCATCCATGTAATTATTTTTGGCATAAACGAATCTAGTGATTTTTATTTAATTATTTTCCCTTGGTAAACCACTGTCAAACGGACTATACAAAAATGAATAAAAAACAAAAATATTTTCCATGGCATGTAACTTTAATAACTACATGGTCTAAGTTTGTAAAAAATTGTAAAAGCAATGGCATTTTCTGAGTTTTTTTAGACTTTTGGCTATTATTAAAATACTGTAAAAGGGTAAATTTTTGTGAGGGGTTAATTTTTGCTAATCTAGCAATCTTAACAAAATCACGAAAATATCCCCTTGCATAATTACTTTTAGAAGGGCCAAATATTCCATGATCTAATAAAACGAGAAATTAAAACCTCGCAAATGCATTTTGGTACTGAAAACGTGAAATTTAAACCACATAAAATTATCCCCTTTTACAATATTCTGTTAAACATTCTTACTTTCTCCTGTGTTTTTAGAGAAGAAACTTGGAGCTTGTGAAGTGACTGTCAGGGTTACAACCAGATGAGAACGACTAGAGTGTTCATGGACTAGGGTAGCTGACTCTCTCCTGGTGTTCAATCCATGCTGTACAAAGCACATAACATCATATACTGTATCCACTTGTCTGGAAATTGACAATTTGATAAGTATCTAAGCAGCTCATACACTATAATTGCTTGACCATAGAAGTTTTTAATATCATCATTAGTTTTAATTAAACAAAAAATCTGTCAAAGTAAAAAATGGCTGGATTTTTGTTAAAAACAGGAAGTAGGTGACAACAAAGATGAAATTGATACCTATGTTTTGTGCCCTATGCTGATATTATATACAAATTATCTAGGGGCTGTGATAAGCAGTTGCTGAAAAAACAGTTATGAAAATTTCCCCTCCAACCCAGCCCCATGCCCAACATTTGCTATTTCATAACCCCAATTTTTTACCCTCAGAAATCCAGCCAAAAATATTATTTCCTTTCTTTAAATTGATCCATTACTTTCTTTACAAGGCATACAGGCACACATATTTATCTATGGGAAATAAAGAGAAAATCCCCAAATGTAAAAATGCCAAATAAATACAAGATACAAGTTTTTTCCAATATATTTATCTCAGTGAGTCCAAATAGACATACAAAAGAAACTCATATTTTTAATGAAACATTAAGATATTGATTTTCTTACCCTTAAAATGTTTTCCTTTTTATAATGTTGGATTATTAAACAACAAGAACTTCAGACTAATATACATGTAATAATGTTCCACTTTTTAACCAATATTGCAAGATTGTAACCTCATAAAATTGCATGCAAAGTAACGGTTGACTATTTATCACTTACTTTGATATTATGGTTGGTAAACTAATAGAGTTATCTGCCCCTGTGTTGATATCATGTTTGATATTAGGATCATGACTTAGTAGATCTCTTATGTCATTATTATAAATCTCAACGACTGAGACTTCGACTGTGTGACTGCCTTTGTCTTTCTCTGATACCAGCCTGTAAACAAACATTACAATTAAAATGATCTATTCCTGTCCCAGTTTGAGTTCAAGTTTGATCATCAAACATAAAAGAGTATTAGTTATCTTTACTTGGTATATAATAGGTCTGTATTAAAATGCAAGAAGTGCGGTTGAAAATTTTCTACAATTTTTCTAAAGATTTTGTGAGACTCTTCTGGTAGGAGGTGTAACATACATAAAAATATAAGCAGTTATCTGCCCTTGGTGTGTCACACTGTACTAGGGGATTTTAATTTCTTTTCTGTTTTGTTGGATGTGCTATAACCAGCAGGAACTGATTATTCTTCTGAAGCACTCGAGTTCACTGTTGTTTTGACTTGAGTTCGCATTGATGATTGCAATTTGGTTGTTTGTATGTGTTTTTGTTTGTTGAGTGTTTTTTTTTTTTTTTTGCGGGGGGGGGGGGGTGATGATTTTATGTCTACCTATTTTGTCTTTGCCTTTTCAGATTTACAAAATTGGATTGCCCCAATGGTACACCTTTGCTTATTTAAAATGTGTTTGCTGTTATTATTTTTAAAATTAAGTAATCTTTTACAATGTATTTTGGAATTGACATGCAGATCAATTGGGACATGATTTTGAGCAAATTTGTCCTTAACACAAATTTAAACTAATTTAAACTTAAATTTTAAATTCAAGCTAAACCCCATTTTCTCTTGAACATAATTTTTAATAAGTAACTTAGAATATATCTGAAATAACATCTTAAAAACTTGTAACATTGTGACTTTTCCTACAAAAGATATACAAAAACATAAAAATCTCAACAGTTATCTGCCCTTGTTTGTCCTGTGGAATGTTTAAATAGATTTTATAAAGTGACTTCTTTTATTTCATAAATATTTAGACACCAATTTTCTATCAATACAGTAAAGACTTCCTCTATTATTGTACTTACTATTACAGGACACATGACAACAAGGGTGCAGGCTATAGAAAGGTGCTGAGGGCTCATTATACTCAAATTCACAATAGTGGTACCTTTTTCAATTGAATTTAAGTTGGTGAGCCATGAAGCACCTGTTGTTAGTATTAAATCATGAAGCATATGAATTCAGGTAGAAATTTAAATGGATCTCACCTGTCCAATAATTACTGTTCAAATGGTCAGTTTACTACCCGAATTGATATTCTTTTTATGAGTTATAATTCAACAGGTGTTTCATGGCTGACCAACTTCACTGACCTAATATTAAACCTCTTTCTTCTCTTAAGACACCTAATTGACAAACCTATTGGTGTCTTTTAAATTCAATTGATAAAGGTACCACTATTCTGAATTTGAGTATAAAAACATGAGGATATACTGTGGATTCATTTATTTTCGTGGGTATCAATTTTCGTGGTTTGTTGAAAAAGAATCAGTTCGTGGATTCTTAATTTTGTGGTTCTGATGTCTCCAACATACAGATCAATGTTAAATTTCCTATTCGTTGGGTATCAAATTTCGTGGATGAAGGCTACCCACGAAAACCACGATAATTGATACCCCACGAATAATAATGAAACCACAGTAATCTTTTTTGTTTCTGTTTTTATTTTAATTGATTTTGCTCTTTTAAAATCCCTACCTGAATAATTCCCTGGCAGCCCTTGGTATAACACCTTCATCAGGGTGTGGCTCTCTCTTGGGACAGTAATCCTCATTTTTATGTGATCCTAACATTGTGTGTGTCTTCCCACTACCAGTCTGTCCATAGGCCATAATACAAATGTTGTACCTTTAAACATAATAAGTATTTCTTGTATATTTAATAAGTTTGATGAAAGGCACAAAAATAATGATTTAGTTTATTTTTCATTATTATTGTAACTCGGGTTCTTACTTGAAGTTAGCCTTGATTTTCAGATTGTAATGCTATTGGCTTGATGTCATTAAAGTTTCTAGAGTTGGACTCTTCATTTGGCGAGGGCAGAAAAGTTCTATAAGCAGCCATACTCTACTCTAGATTAATGAGCAAAACAAAGCCAAGGATATCTTTTAAGAGACTGTTATTTGAAAGTTAAGAGGGTTTGCTCCTGAATCTTAGAGTAAATAAACATGGATTGAATTGCATCTTTTTTTAAAGAATATGGACAAATGATCAAAATAAGCAAGAAAAAATGTAGGTCCATGTGCTCGTTTTTATGCTACAAGCACTTATAATTTTGGCGGGAAATGTGTTCTCTCTAAATTTTTCATTACTTTTGTATTGCCACAGACTGGTATCTTTAAACTGTTTAAAATGTATGACAGAGTAAATAAAATTTCATAAAAAATTATGAACTGCATATTTGGTGGACATATTCAAATAAGAAAAAAAAAAAAGGGGGTTCATGGGCAAAAAATGTCAAGCATAATAGATGGATAAACCCCAAGGATCTCGAAAATCTGACAAAAATCTCAAAATATGAGGAGCAAACCTCCTTAATTGCATTTTCAAAATATGCAATTCATATTATGAAATTTAATGAAAGTCTAATCATGGTAGCTCATGGAAGTCTTGAATATACAAACCCATCTAACAGTGACGTCAACATCGGCTGAACTTCATCAAACAAGCCATTCTGTGACTCAGTCTGGTCATACACTCTAAAATAAAGATTTAGAATGGTTATTTCAGTAAACTTAAAAGTGAACTTCTCAATTGATATAAAATGTTTCAAAACTGTGCTTATTTCATTGTAGTGTCTATATATAAATGATGAAAATTTAGTCTTGTTCCATTTCCATAAGTGAAACAACAATTTGTGTTAAAAAAAAACTTTGTAACATAGCATACAAGTGTCTTAAAATGTTGAATTGTATTTAAAAAATATGAAGTGAAGTTGAATATTTTCTACATTTTTTTATAAGATTTTGTGTGACTTTTCTGACAAGAGATGTAAACAAACATAAAATTATCAGCAGTTATCTGCCCTTGAAGTGTGTCATACTGTAATAAGGGGTTTGAATTTCTTTTCTGTTTTGATACATGTGCTTGAAGTGATGTTTTTACATATTACATAGTAATAACCGATTATAGCGACCAATTTTTCTTTCAGTTCTAAAACCTGGTAAAACTAGAATACTAAGAAGCCCCTGAAGGGTCCCATCAGCAAAAAAAAGTTAAAGTCTTTCTTAAAATTTTCAATGGATTTTCATGAACTTTACTACAATTCCTCAAATAGAACCTAATAATTGTGTAAAATTTCTACTATCTGTATTCCATATACATGATTAAAGTTTTCATCAATGTCTTGATGGGCAGGCCAGCGAAGTGAAAACTTAAGATCTGAAGCCTCTGTGCAGGGCCCTTATTAAAATTGCTTACCTCTCATATTCAAACACCTTGTTATGCTTAGCTGTTCTAACACAAACATTTTCCTAAAATGAATGAAATAAATGAACTTAAAGAAACATGACAAATGTTGACCTTTTCAATGTCATTGTGATGTCTTGGTGATGTCAAATGTGTTCAAAATTGGCTAAAGCGCTTGAAAATGTGATTTTCTGGGGTTTTTGACACATATTTTGTTCTGGTAGATAGTGAGCACACCCATGTTCAAACAAAATATTTCAACTGAGCATGTGTCTGATTTTTATGCATCATTTCTGAAAATATCTTTTTGAACATGGGTGTGGACCCTTTTGATTCAAGCAAATACTACCTTTAAATGTGTTAAATTACATCAAAAACGACCAGTTTTGTTATTTGACCAAAGTTTGACGATCTGCTATGCCTCAGCCAAACTATTTATGCGAAAAAATCCTTTTGGAAATATTAACTCTTTATCTTAGCTATTATATAGCACCATTTTTTCTATTTTGACAAATGTTCTAAAATGTGTCCAAATTTTTGGGGCCAAATAAGGGCTTTAATGCCCCTACTCCTTTGCAGTATAAATAAACATGAGCATCTCTGCAACCACTGGTTCATGTTGAAGGTTGCAGACTGTAACATATATGCAGATTTTTAATTGCCATTGTCTACATTTTAAATGTTGTGTCATGTACATGCATCCAGCATCTCATACTGTAAACATACTTATTTTCACGAATTACGCGGTCAAGTATTTTTCGCGAAATTAAATACCCGCGAAATGAAATTAACTGTTTGAAATAAATAGAATAATAAGCAGAATTCCCGAAATTAAGTTCCTGCGAACTTTGGTAAAATTGTTAAACGGTGAAAATAAGTACCTGCGAAAATAAGTACGTTTCCAGTAATTATCTGTAATAAAATGAAGCCTTTGTTTGTCAATTTACTTACATCATCTACAAAGTGAACAACCTCTTCTGATTTAGATCCAGGTCTGTAAAATAAAAGGTTAACTTTAAAAAATTTACATCAAAGTCAAAAATAGCCCCTGAGATAAAACAGCAAGTAGGTGAGCCTTACTACAGACCTGAAATCTAATTCCACAGTATGGGACCCCATATTGATAATGTGTACCAAATATCAAAATGCTGTGAATATAGTAGTTGCTAAGAAAACTTTTACAAAAATTATTTCCCCAGCCACCCAACATTTCACCACTTCACCATATTATAACCAGCATTTGTTTTACTCTGTGACATCAATCCAACCAAATATTGAAAAAAAACTTTTAACGTATTATTATCTCCCCTGAATGGTAACCAAAAGTAATGAAATTTGGTCTAGAATTTTTTCAAATGATGTGCTTCCAACATGAAAAGATTGGTGTAACTCCATCAAATAATTTAGAAGGAATTTCACACACAAAACTATATACTGTATTGGGAAAAACTAAAGTCTGATTTAATTTCTGCCCTAAATGAATATTTATGTGGTTTCCAAACTATTCTTCCAGTTCATTCCTGTAAAGTTTAATCAATATGAGATTTTGTAATATGAGGACATAATGGATAGACAAGAGCACCCAACTTTGTTTGTGGGAAAGTTAGTTTTCTGAGGTCTGCATAATACAGATCAATGTTAAATATCCATTTTGTGGCGTACCAAAACTCGTGGATCAAGGCTTTCCATGAAAACTACAATATTGATACCCCACGAATAATAATGAATCCACAGTTTTCTTTAAAGGAAAATTCTTTTAGGGACGGACCATTTAACTTGAAGGGGGGGGGCTTGGTTTTTTGTTTTGGTCAGAATTTTTTTTTTCATTCTTATCATTATTTTATATGGCAGAAATCCTTCTTCAGAATATTTTTTTATCTTACCCTATGTTGCCAAATATTTTTTCATCAAAAATAATTTTCAGAATATTTTTTTAGGAAACAAGAGTTAACACTTAAGTATGTCTCGCCTGCCGGCACCATCAGAAACAATTATTCTTTCTTACTTCCACTATATTTTGAATTTACATGGATTTTCAGTTTCTGAGATCAAAAAATGTTTATAGAACTTAAACATTGCAAATATATGCAATAAAAATAATCAAAGTCACTCAACCCAAAAATCAAGGTCAAGGTCAAAAGATGAGGATGTAACTGTGCTAAGCTACAGCTGGGGCATATGCATACCAAGTTTCATCAACCTAGGACTTATAGTTCTTGAGATATGGAGGTGCTCGCAAAACTTTTCCATTGCTATTATATGTATTGAAAATTGTCAAGGTCACTCAACCCAAAATCAAGGTCAAGGTCAAAAGATGGGTATGCAACTGTGCTAAGCTACTACTGGGGCATATGCATACCAAGTTTCATTAACCTAGGACTTATAGTTCTTGAGATATGGAGATGTTCGCAAAACTTTTCCATTGCTATTATATGTATTGAAAATTGTCGAAGTCACACAACCGGAAAATCAAGGTCAAGGTCAAAAGATGGGGATGCAACTGTGCTAAGCTACTACTAGGGCATATGCATACCAAGTTTCATCATCCTAGGACCTATAGTTCTTGAGATATGGAGGTGCTCATAAAACTTTTCCAAAAAGTTAACGCCGCCGTCGCGGTGGCAGGCGAGACAAAAACCAAGCCCCCCCTTTAAGTTAAATGGTCAGTCCCTTACCTTCCTAGACTTGAGAAATCTTCATTTCCTCTATCAAATTCCATAAGTGGTCGAACTCTACAATGCACTCTGATGTTGCCTCTGAGTTCCTATAATAAAATGTATAATGATACTTTAAAACACAGGTTATTTCCAGACCATTATTTAAAACATTAATCTGGTAAATACAAAAGCACAATCAATAATTAGTCATTTTTTAGATAGAAACTAATAATTAGTCTAGGGGGTCAAAGAGTAAGGGTACAACACATTTTTGTAACAAACTTTTAAACGAAATTGGATATTTACTTTATACTATTCAGTAATTTGGTCCTGTAGTCATGGTATTACGGAAATTAAAAAAAAAAAATTATTAGCAGAAATTTTCAAGATTACTGGAATTCACGAACAAAAAATTGCACCTTTCACCCCTCACAAGTAATTAATCTTAAGAAGAGCGTTCATCAACATTACAGTTTTTTTACCATGAGAGTATTGTGGAGTTCCTGCCTCCTCTTTTTCTCCTTGGAATGTCTCTCTGTCACATCATGTAACTCTAGCTCCATTTGGCCCAACCTTGACTGAAGGTCCGAAAGGCTAGTGCTCTGAGACTGGAATACTTTCTTATGTCTTTGGATCACAGTATTGGCCCTCTGAACTTGTTCCTGGAATTGTTTTGGAATCTCCTTTGCGGCAGCTTGGACAGATTTAAGTTCCCTCTTGATACTCTGTAAGTTACAAGCATTAGATAGTAATAAAGCAAATTTATTCATGGGATAAGATGATGCACAAAATGAATGGTTTCATAATATGTGGGCATTGCGAAGCTCTTAATTTACTCATTCTGCCATTTTAGGGGACTCAAATATGATGGAGAAAACACAATCTACGTTAAGTCTACCACTTATTTAAAAAATTCAGACATTTTTAAAAAGTGTGTACATGCCTAGAAAAATAGTGGAAAATAATAGCAAATTAAATTCCCTAAATTCTCGTCCTGTTGATCCGTATTTGATTGGGTTGTTGGTTTTCATCTAGGTGAGCTTTTAAGGCCATTCTTTTTTCATATTTTTTTATATTTTATGATTTTTTTGCTATAAACACCAGATGTAAGATGTTGTATGCAAAATTTATTTTTAAAACTGCTTAAGTCTTACATGACTTGAATTGTTGTCAAACCTTATGTTTGTTGAAACATCTTTATGTCAAATGTTCTATATCTTGAAGTAAGTCTTTCGTTAATATTTTTAGGGATGGTATTGTATAATTTGCATTGTAATTTTGATCTGCAAAGCTCAATTGCAAGATGGTGAGATTACATAAAAGCCACAGCTAGTCACACTGAATGCTGTTGACTAGCTGTTTTCTATTGTGATTGTGGAGTTTAAATTGTTTAAAACTCCCTCCCCCCCACTTTTGTGCATATAAAACTGTAGTTTGAAAAATGTTATTTAATTGGCCTCAATAGTTTTCTATCAAAGTTTGTCAGCGCAATTCCTCTGAAACTACTGAACTTAATTCAACAAAACTTGGTTAATAGGAAGGACACCATATGTAGTTGTGCATATTACCAGGCAATTTTGATCCTCAAAATTTTGTGGGAGTTATGGCCTTAGGGAGCAACCATTTGATTTTTAGGGGGGGGGCTATGGATATTTTCTTCGTCCTGCCTTTTTATTTTCGGAATAAGTTGAGCCTGGATTTTTTTGTTGCGCGTTTGCGCGTGCGAATTTTTAAATTTTTTTTCCTACCTTTTTATTTTACTCAAAGCACTGTCCTGCCTTTTTATTTTTTTATTTCTGGATTTTTGCCATCCTGCCTTTTTTTTTTAAATTCACCATAGCCCCATAAAAATCAAATGGTCACTCCCTTATGAACTTATAACTATTGGCGAAACGGGGGAGACTTAGTTTTTGCAGGCAAAAACAAACTTTAATTGCTACTGATTTAAGCAGGTTATTGTTTATTAACTTAATTTACATCTCATTATCTTCTAGCAGTGCCTTATTGATGCAATATAATGCATTTAGCACTTACATCCAATTCATGCTTAAACCTGATTGCAGATTCACCAACATGTTTCTTAAACAAGCTTTCTTCTTCAAATTGTTGATGGAGTTCAACTGTTTCTTGTCTTGTGTGCTGAAGAGAACCTCTCAACTGGGCAAGTTTAAGGTACAGCATAGCATTTTCTGTCTCCAAATGAGCAACTCGTTCATCCTTCACCTAAAAATATGAACAATTATAATGGAAAAAAATAATTAATGTCTTACATCATGTACATGTCTTTAATGTTTACAATCTTTTAATTTAATATGAGGAAGGTTTTTAACCTGTGATGCTCCCGAAGTTAAAAGGTACATCTAAAATTATTTAATAAGCATAGATAATTGTTGAAAATGTTTACAATGTGATATCTGTTCTAAAAAATATATTCGAAAATAAAAACAAACTAGCTTTTCTCATGGGTCACATTTGCACTTGATGACGTTCGTTTTCAAAGCAAAAAGCGTTAAAATGACGCTGAAAGTTTAGGAAAACAAGCGTGATTTACCGGATGTTGAAGGAAAATTCAGCCAATATTACAACTAAAATATTGACATTTCTTCCATTATCGCTCCATTTGGGAGCATACTGAATAAATTATTAAGGATTTCATCAATAATGACACTTACATGAACATGCAAATTAATGTCAGATTTAATTGGTGATATCAGAATCATTCACAAAATTCTTAGTCCAGGAATGGATTAAGACAGGACAGGACTGATCAAATGTGAAACTTAAACAAAAGGCTCTCAATGACTGATAGAATGAAAATGATCATTTGCATATTTTGGGACATTTGATGGGGAAAACTTGTATCAGGAATCTTCATATGCCAAAGTCTTTTGAAACTATAGCTAATTGAGCTTAGAGTTTAATTAAGTTAGCAACAACTTTTATATGTTCTTACATAAGTTTTTGGAAAAGACCGGCTGATCTTTCACAAGTGATAGAATTTTTCAGTCTTTTTGTGAGTGCATGGAGGGCAGCAGAACGAGCCAAAAGACCCAAAAAATTCTATTACGAGTGAAAGATCATTGCCGGTGTTCGAAGAACATATGTAAGAACCTATTTCTTCAGTAAAAATTTAGTTTTTGTACACTGAAACCTTAGGTGGCTTCACTCTAAAAACCAATATAGTTTTAAATAATGTTTCATTTCATTGGTCGACATCAACGGTAAATATCAGAACCGGCGATTATTATTGGTTAATTGACCAGTGAAAGGTTGTAGCATGTGCTCGCATCTGAACCTTATCATCTCACACTGAAAAGAGTCATTTAGGGAATTTTCTATCTATTATATGTGAGCATAGAAAAGTCTGCCAAATTGCATGAGACTAAAAATATGATGGAAGAAAAATTATTCTGTCACTTATTCAGATTTTTCTGTTGTTTTGCACGCACTTAAAACAGCAGAAAGAACTACAACAAAGCTGTTGGTCCCTAATTATTACAGTTATGGACCCCAAACATGCCATGCAAAAATCTTAGATCATTCAGACCAGCACATTAAGTGATATTTGGGCTTAATCTTAGGGCTTAAATCCAAAGGAAGCAATAATGGTAGAAATGTCAATATTTAAGTTGTACTATGAGCTTAATTTTCCTTCAATGTCCAGTGTAGCACGCTTGTTTTCCCCAACTTCGGCATCTTTTAAACGCTTTTTCTAAACAAATTTCGAACGTCATTAAGCCCACATGTGACCCACAAGAAAAGCTAGTTTGTGTTTTATTTTTGAATGTATTTGTTTCAATTTATATCGCAATTGTTTTAACGATCGATATTTATTTTTGCTTGTAAAATATTCATCGATATGTTTTAACTTCATAGGTCAAACCTACCTAATATTTGTATACCCCCTTCCTACTTCTCTGTGGGTTTCATTTCTCTGTGGTATTTATGTCATTTCAACCAAATATTCAACTGTGAGGTCACTGTTTCTACGTAGCTCTGTGCCACGATGTTGATAATACGAGAATTACCAGTATATAGGAAACAATTCAATTGCCATTTCAGTACCATTATTGCTCCCTTCAAGGACGTATTATATGCTAGCGTAGCGAGCTCTTTAATGTAGAAAGTTTGCCAAATTGCATGAGACTCAAAATACTATGGGAGAAAAATCGTTCTGTCACCGGAAACATTCGATTTTCGGAAGTCTTCGAAAATGTCTGCGCATGCTGAAAAATTGCGGGAAATAGTAATACATTGTCCCAAATTATCTCGTCCCAGGCATTATTCGAAATTATCAATGGAAAAGATTATATTTTTGTTGTATCTACGGGATCTTTTAAGGCAATGTCTTTCTCATATCAACTCATATCAAAAAAATTGTAGCGTTTAAGAAGTAAATATAAAAATATTGT